>JAZGUH010001065.1:0-41376 GCA_037893225.1 Hippasteria phrygiana | reverse complement strand
GTCACTTCGTGAAAACCGCGAAGATTGGTAAGACGTGGTTTAAATGTGTAAAACAAGCTGAAGTAAACACTGGTTGTATAGTTCCTTGAAGGTGAAAAACAATTCTCACACGCGAAATGTAACATTTCATTAATAAATATTTTAAATGTCATCTGTCGGCGATCATTGCACATTACTCTCTTGTGACACGATAACTGTCAAGGGCGGGAATTTTTCCACATTTCTTCAGAACTTTGTTGCAGGGTTTTGACAAGGTGTTGTTCCTTCTGCGACCAATCGAAAATAGCGCTCCTCAAACTGTGCTCACGAGTTATGCTAATGAGGCCAAATGCAGGCTTCTGATTGACCGAGAGGCCAACATTGATGACGTCATACCGACTAGACAGACCGTATATGCACTACTCTATGCACTACATTAAGGGCTGCGCGCCAAGACCCTCGCCGTGTGCGCTTCACATGATTCTTGACTTCAGTAATGTCCCCCCCCCCCCCGTTTGAAATGGGATTGACGCCCCTATACCCACCAGCTTATTCGTAGATTGCAGACCAGTCACTGACATAAACCTATCATGATACTTCGCTCAACAGAATCCTTCGTCCTCCAACCTTTCCCGTAAATCCAAAAATAATGGAAAGAAAGAGGAATGACTCTGTTGATGCCGTTAACAACTCCCACTTTCCCCTTCCCCTCAAACGAGTTCTGACTTACTGCGGCTATTTCTTGAAATGATAACAAAATTAAATCAACTGATCATTCCCTGAACTTTGCCTGCACATACCGGTTCTTCCTTGCTATTTTCTCAATTAATTAAAAAGCACTTCATCCTTTTCTTTAGAAAAAAACCACAAAGTTCAACAACAAAAATTAAATCCGTTGGCCAAGGTCCTGAACCAAAAGTTCCATCCCATTGACTCAAACACGTAATACATGTACATGTATAAATGCTGCATGTATTACGCCCCACGTGAACAGAGTATGAGCTTTCATTGGCTAGTTCATTTTTTTTTGCTCAGCACTTAGCTCAGGTTGCCCGCACACAGTGAGTTTTTTGCCTCGCGAGGCGAAAAAAATAGAACATGACAGATATTTGCCTCACGGCCTCGCGAGGCAGAAAACGCACCAAAAAATTCACCGCACACGGTGAGCTACGTGCTGAGCAAACGGCCTCGAATTATTTTGTGCTCAGCAGATAGCTCTCGTGTGCGGCGGGCTTAAGTCTGATTGAAAACTTCAAACGAAAGTTCTGGTGTGTATATGTTTGTTTAAACTGCTTTTTAACAATTTGCCATCTTTGGCATGAGATAAAAGAGCACGTTATCGGAGTCTATGTATTGGACTACTCGATAATTACAAGTACAATGCTGAGATAGATGACTCCGAGGAAATAATCGTTTTGAAAAAACAAATGGAGGTGAAAAGTTGGGACACACATCTAGCGATTTGTTTATTTCTCCAACCTGTAAAATGTGCAAAATCTGTTATATTATTTCTAGTTGACAAAAACGTAAAGAAACAAATATTGGTCAAAAAATATATATTTTACTGGAGACTGAAGCCAAAGAAGCCAGTCTTATTCACAGTTTATCTCACCCAGCAGGGCGAATGGCCAGACTTAAACGTAAGCTGCCTTTTGTTCAAGCCCGAGTCACCACTTCGGACCGATCGGGGTGTCGCGCTTGAGTAACCGGGTGGCTTCTGGCTTAATACCGATCGGGGGGGGGGGGGGGGGGGGGGGGACAGGAATTTGCATACCGGGCCCAGTGCCCGAACGGTTTGTAATCTGACGGCCCGCCTTACGTATTTTGAAATGAGCATTTTCTGTTGATGAGATATAGCTAAAAGGTCCAAAATTTAAACAAATACTATAAAATCGTTGATGACATCATCATGACGTCACAATAATTTTCATTTATAACGCACCCCGGCCTACCTGCATACCAAAATTACATCCAATCGGACGTACAGTTCTCAAGATATCGGACCCTAAAGTGTGCACCTTTAAAATGACGTCACATAACCCATTATGACGTCATCACGACTGTGATTGTGAAAGCAAATATTTGCGACGTGGTGTTGGCCTGTGTCAAGATTGGAGTCGATTTGAACATTTTAAGAGTACAATAAAATTTAAAACATTTAAAAATTCTAAAATTAGCCGATGACGTCATCATGACGTCCCTTCGGAATTTGCATGCCAGTGACAATATCTGCCTACCCACCAATTTTCGTGACGATCGGACCTACCCTTATATGTGTTTCAAAAAAGTATATTTTTGATGAAGTCATCATGACGTCACACATTTTTTACATTTATATGTAAGTGTGTATGATCTAACTAACCTATTACCAAAAAATTGGCATGTTCTGTTGTCGAGATATGGCTTTAAAGGTTCAAAAACTGAAAAATTACTTTAAAATCGTATGATGACGTCATCGTGACGTCACATCCATTTTCATCTATAACACAAGCCGGTCTACCAACAAACCAAGTTTGAGCTCAATCAGACCTACAGTTGTCTAGATATGGGCCCTTCAAAAATGCACCTTTAAGATGACGTCACGTGACCCCTGGTGACGTCATCGTGACGTCTATGTTCGGGACACGTCTTCACTATGAGGTCTTCATCTATGTTTTATGGGACTACGACTTTGTTTTCTATTAAAAGTACATCTAGGAAGGAAACGTACAAAATCTATGGGATCGGGTACCCAAAAAGAAAAAAGAAAAAATCTGAACAAAAACAAAGGCTTTTACGCAACTTTGCGGAAAAGCCAAAAATCAGAACAATGAAGGCTTTTCCGCAAAATTATGGAAAAGCCAATTATCTGAAACTGAGAAACTTGCTTTGTGAAAGGGTCTCAACGTCGTTCCCACTCCTACTTCTGTGACATAAATACCTTCAACTAAAGAATGGGAACTGCATTCCTTAAGCATAACAAACAATCAAAAAATCATCCCTTTAAACCTACATCCGGAAGGACTGGCAGCCACCAAATTTATTAAACTTGCCCACATGGAGCTAAGAAATCGGCAAAACAACAAATAAGTATCTGGCACTAACAACCTTAAAAACAACCCCGATATCGTAGTCAAAGAGGCAGAGGCATGCATAGGCGTAGCCAGCGGGGGGGGGGGGGGGGGGGGGGTATTATTTCACCCCAACATTTCACCAAAAAGAATCAAAACCCTGCCCTCTATCTACGACATACCTGTTGGTTTTTAATGTCGCAAAATAAGTTGGTAAGTCCAATAACTTCAAAGTGGATTTTGTTCTCTTATAGGAACGGGGCCCGTAAGTACACAATGCCGCAACATTAAAATGATTTCCTTCATGCTGCTAGTGTGCCCTCACTGGAAATTATAGTGCCCCCTGTTCCTCCACTGAAAAATGTTAGTGCCCCCATGTCCTCACTGTAAAATGTTAGACCCCCCCCCCGTGCATAGGCGTAGCAAGGTCATTTTCTTTTATTGGGGGGGGGGGGGGGGGGTGTAGACGTGAAAAAGGGCCCTCGATATTTTGGGGAACAGAGGGCACTAACATTTTTCAGTGGTGGAACAGGGGGCACTAACATAATAAAAAATATTACAAAAAAAAGAAATACAGATAGATATTTAAATACAATTCAGACAAAGACCCAATAAAAAAGAAAAAACACATTAAGATTCAAATTAGGCCTACAATACATTGATTAATTAATGAATCAATCAAAGTTGTATCATGAATTGTATAGGCCTAAGATACTGTATTTAAATTGAATGCAGAATTTGCGAATTTGAATTATAACAAATGAAAACAAATTCAGGCCTTGTCACAATGACAAATCAATTTGCTGCGAAATAGATTTGCACATTCTTAATAATCGGCCACGCATACGTCAAACCGAAAGCCTAATTACGCATTTGTAATCGTTGAAATAAAACGTTATGCAAATTCATTTATTTGAATGATACAAAATATAATCTAATGCTAGTTTTTGCGAAAATGAAACCCGGATATACGTCGTTATCAAAAGCAGCGCGAGAAATTCAAGTTTTACAAATTCAAATGCACATTTTGGAAAATCGTTAGGTAAAACCTATATTAACTCGTTGCACCATACCAGACTTATACATTAAAAGCCTGTACATCAGGACTAGACCTTCCTGATTCTCTTGGAATTATGCATTCCTCCAATCCTCATGAACTAAGTATTGCTTCCATGTGACTCACATGGTCTAGTGGTTAAGTCATGTACTCTCAAATGCAGTAGTTGTGGGTTCGATCGTGGGTTCGACTAGTGTTTGTGCGTTTTAGACGAACGTACGACGGACGTTATGTCCTCGGCCAATAGAAAATCTTAACTTTACAGGCTCCACCCCAGGCTCCACCCACCACGACCGTCGCGACCGTCTAATTCAACAATGGCTTGAGTTGGGATTGTTGCATTCTATTCATAGAAGCACTGGCGTAATCCTTGTCGAAGACTTGTGTATCGCCACAATCTTCGCCAAGGAAATTCCCCTGGAGCGGCACAAACATTCGTCTTGTAAATCCTTTGTGTAGAATAGTTGAGGAAATCACAGTCGAAATTCCATATGAAAAAAGTGTTAAAAATGTGGGTTTATGTGGTTTTGAAGCATGTTTTTCTTAAAATACATGAAAACAAAGGAATGTCCAGAGAAGGTATGAAATGTAAGACTGAGTATGTGTGAGTATGAGTATGTATATACCGGAAATCGTAGACCTAGGAATTAGTCTTAGAGGTCTTTGTAGTTTTATGAATGAGGACGTAAGAGTGGAAAGACCCTCGCGTATTAGACCTAAAGTTTTTGTAGTTTTGTGAATGAGAACGTAAGGGTTGAAAGAACCTCGCGTATTAGTCTTAGGGGTCTTTGTAGTTTTGTGAATGAGAACGTGAGTTTAAAGAACCCAAACGTCTTAGACCCAAAGGTTTTTGTAGTTTTGTGAATGAGAACGTAAGGGTTGAAAGAACCTCGCGTATTAGTCTTGGGGGTCTTTGTAGTTTTGTAAATGAGAACGTGAGTTGAAAGAACCCAAACGTCTTAGACCCAAAGGTTTTAGTAGTTTTGTGAATGAGAAGTAAGGGTTGAAAGAACCTCGCGTATTAGTCTTAGGGGTCTTTGTAGTTTTGTGAATGAGAACGTGAGTTGAAAGAACCCAAACGTCTTAGACCCAAAGGTTTTTGTAGTTTTGTGAATGAGAACGTAAGGGTTGAAAGAACCTCGCGTATTAGTCTTAGGGGTCTTTGTAGTTTTGTGAATGAGAACGTGAGTTGAAAGAACCCAAACGTCTTAGACCCAAAGGTTTTTGTAGTTTTGTGAATGAGAACGTAAGGGTTGAAAGAACCTCGCGTATTAGTCTTAGGGGTCTTTGTAGTTTTATGAATGAGGACGTAAGAGTTGAAAGAACCCAAACGTCTTAGACCCAAAGGTTTTTGTAGTTTTGTGAATGAGAACGTAAGGGTTGAAAGAACCTCGCGTATTAGTCTTAGGGGTCTTTGTAGTTTTATGAATGAGGACGTAAGAGTTGAAAGAACCCAAACGTCTTAGACCCAAAGGTTTTTGTAGTTTTGTGAATGAGAACGTAAGGGTTGAAAGAACCTCGCGTATTAGTCTTAGGGGTCTTTGTAGTTTTATGAATGAGGACGTAAGAGTTGAAAGAACCCAAACGTCTTAGACCCAAAGGTTTTTGTAGTTTTGTGAATGAGAACGTAAGGGTTGAAAGAACCTCGCGTATTAGTCTTAGGGGTCTTTGTAGTTTTATGAATGAGGACGTAAGAGTTGAAAGAACCCAAACGTCTTAGACCCAAAGGTTTTTGTAGTTTTGTGAATGAGAACGTAAGGGTTGAAAGAACCTCGCGTATTAGTCTTAGGGGTCTTTGTAGTTTTATGAATGAGGACGTAAGAGTTGAAAGAACCCAAACGTCTTAGACCCAAAGGTTTTTGTAGTTTTGTGAATGAGAACGTAAGGGTTGAAAGAACCTCGCGTATTAGTCTTAGGGGTCTTTGTAGTTTTATGAATGAGGACGTAAGAGTTGAAAGAACCCAAACGTCTTAGACCCAAAGGTTTTTGTAGTTTTGTGAATGAGAACGTAAGGGTTGAAAGAACCTCGCGTATTAGTCTTAGGGGTCTTTGTAGTTTTATGAATGAGGACGTAAGAGTTGAAAGAACCCAAACGTCTTAGACCCAAAGGTTTTTGTAGTTTTGTGAATGAGAACGTAAGGGTTGAAAGAACCTCGCGTATTAGTCTTAGGGGTCTTTGTAGTTTTATGAATGAGGACGTAAGAGTTGAAAGAACCCAAACGTCTTAGACCCAAAGGTTTTTGTAGTTTTGTGAATGAGAACGTAAGGGTTGAAAGAACCTCGCGTATTAGTCTTAGGGGTCTTTGTAGTTTTATGAATGAGGACGTAAGAGTTGAAAGAACCCAAACGTCTTAGACCCAAAGGTTTTTGTTGTTTTGTGAAAGATAACGTAAGATGTGAAAGAACCCAGCTTCCTAGACTTAAAGGTCTTGAATGAGAACGTAAGAGTTGAAAGAACCTTGCGTCACAGACCTAAAGTCTTCGTTGTTTTGTAAATGATGACGTGAGATTTGTAAGGGAAGACTATAAAAGACAAATATTTGTGGTACTCTGAATGAAGTTGGATAATTTGAAGTAAGGTTGAAAAAGTCCACCTGAATCCCCTGAGGTGTTAATATGAATTAGCACGCGAGGTTTGAAAATTGAAACTGTGCTGCATTTTGTTAAGAACTAAATTCAATAATTAATTTACTGAATATTAGAAAGGAACAGGAATAATTTATTCCATCTTTTACTGTCACTATTTCATTCATTTTTTGTTTTGTATTGTCTTGCATAATTTTAAATCGTGAAACACTGAATATGTATGTGCTGCCTTTTTCGGTGTTCATTGCACACCCTCAGACACACCCTTACTATTGCCAGCACATAGCTTTTTAACCAAAATGGCAAATCGCAGGGCATGAATGGCCGTGGACAATGCGGAGAGGCGCCTCATTTTGGAAGCTTATGAGGCTCATGGAGATCAATGGGAGCTTGTTGTTGAGCACATTACAAGAGATTTAGATCCACAGGGCCCCTTACATCAATTGTATCTGCAGACTACAAGTGGTGAATCATTCTTCCTCCTATACCGTGGTTACGGAGTGGAATTTTCTCAGTTCTGCCAACCTTTATTTTGTTATACGCTATCCTGTGCTTTTATGAATAGAACGCAACAATCCCAACTCGAGCCATTGCTGAATTAGACGGTCAAGACGGTCGTGGTGGGTGGAGCTTGGGTGGAGCCTGTAAAGTTAAGATTTTCTATTGGCCGAAGACATAACGTCCGTCGTACGTTCGTCTAAAACGCACAAACACTAGTCCAACCCGAAAAAATGACTCCTGTAGAACGCCATGGCCCAGTGGTTACGGTGTTCGACTCATGTACGATGGTTCGTGGGTTCGAACCCTGCCAAGAACATGGTGTTTGGCCCTTGGGAAAGACACTTAACTATAATTTCCTTTCTCCACCCAGGAGTATAAATGGGTACCTGAGAGGGTCGAGGCCAATTGATCGCTGATATCGGCTGCTGCGTGGTCCAGGGCCTGATGAACGGGGTAATTGTAAAGCGCTTTGAGATCGTTGATACGATGGAAAGCGCTATATGTAAAGCATAACAATTATTATTTTCAAGAATTAGTTACGCGAGTAAAGTTTTTGCTATACAGTGTGAGTAAAAAAAACTATACACTTTTAAAATTGGCCATAGTTTTATTCTGTAGCAATATAGATAAGATATTTTCATATGTACTTTTAGAGTACCGGTAACTCTTCCTGCTTCTTTTGGTGACATTTTTACTGGATTAGGTTTTATGCATGACTGCACAGGAGACAATTAAGGGGATCGGGTGAAATCTTAGTTGCGCCAACTGGTCAGGGCTTGATAAGAAAGAGACAATTTAAAAGAACACAACCATTGTCTAACAAAGAGACAACAAATAATTTCATTAGCTTTTAAACCCCGTGTTTATTTAAAACATTTAAATTAAATTAAAAAGGCAATTAAATTCCACGGTGTCTTAGTCCTCAACATGCCCACCATCTCGTTCAATGCACAGCTGGGCTCGGCGCATCATTCCTGCAACAGTACGGCGAATCATCTCCCTGTCTTGTCTGAGAATGTAAATTTCACGAGTTATCCTTTCCTGGAGGTCATCCAGATTTGCTGGAGGAGTGGTGAAAACCCGAGCTTTCAGATATCCCCATAAAAAGTAGTCAAGAGGGGGTCAGATCAGGAGATCTTGGGGGCCACTCCACCGGTTGATTCAAGGCAACGACCAGTTGGCGCAACTCAGATTTCACCCGATCCCCTTAATTGTCTCCTGTGCAGTCATGCATGAAAACTAATCTAGTAAAAATGTCACCAAAAGAAGCAGGAAGAGTTACTCTAAAAGTACATATGAAAATATCTTGTCTACATTGCTACAGAATAAAACTATGGCCAATTATAAAAGTATATAGTTTTTTTAGAACGGGGCTACGTCTGTAAGGGCTCCCCCTGTTTCCACCAGTCTAAGGCGACGGCACGACGCGACGGCTCGACGGCACCGTCGCGTCGTGCCGTCGCCTCATTACTTTTATGCAGTGTCAAAGGCGTCGCGTCGTGCCGTCGTGGCGTCGCGTCGTGCCGTCGCGTCGTATCGTGGTGCCGTCGCGTCGTGCTGTCGCATCGTGCCGTCGTATCGTCTTGTCGAGCCGTCGCGTCGTACCGTCGCGTCGTCCTGTTGCCTGTTTTTCTATAATTGTATACAGGCCGTCGCGTCGTGCCGTCGCGTCATGCCATGTCGTCGTGCCATCGTACCGTCGCGTCGTGCCGTCGCGTCGTGCTGTCGCGTCGTGCCGTCGCGTCGTGCCGTCGCATCGTGCCGTCGTGCCGTTTCCAAAAAAAAGGCTGGTGATCAGGGCCAATAGAGGGCGCATTTCACAACTCAGCACCGAAACATGTACAATGTACATGTAACGTTAGTTTTAATTGTCAATCGGTATACTTTAAATGAGAAAACAAGTGAATGTCTTTTTGAAATAAATTTTTGGAGCGCCTAGTACCCGCCTTTTTCAGTAAATTCGTCTTTTACGTTGTAGTTTGTTCGGCATAGTCCCAGGTATCATGAATGGCCACTGCCACTGGTGGAGTGTGCCCGCCAGATGGTACCCCGAAATTGAGCTAGATTAGCTGGAAAGTTAATCCGATGAAACCTAATAGAATGTTCGGCATAGTCCCAGATATCACAAATGGCCACTGCCAGACATTTTCAATGGTGGGTGTAACTTGTGCCCGCCAGACGCTCCAAATGTCCCCATCCCCCAAAATTTAGCTAGATCAGCTCGTGCATTAACCCGATGAAACCTACTGGAAAATGTTCAAGTACCAAGACCAAGACCCAATCAAGTCCGCCGCCTCCATCTCCCTCGAGCTCCTCATCCTCGAGCATCCCATGTATGTAGACAGGTTCTCTGGATACCAGCGACATCGGCTCTCTAGTTCTATCGCTGGAACTGGAAACACAACATATACTGGCCTTCTACTTCCCAAAACTCACAAAACCACACCGACCTTACACCATCAAATTCAAACCACGACAAATTCAAACAAGTAAGATCCCTAGAAGAGAACGTCAATTGACTTTATCCCCAGGCAATTCAGACCACCACACCACACCCCCCTATCTGGAAGTGAAAATACGGCACCCACACCTACATATAGAGCTATAAAATTGTAGAGATCTTTCCGAGAACGCTGGGACTATCTCAGTGGCGTAAATCCATGTCGCCGAGTAGGGGATGGGAGTGTTGGCGAGAGAGAATGGGGGGGGGGGGGGGGGGGGGGGGGGTGGAGCTGAAGACAATTATGACACTAGGGTTGCTGCTCATGATACCCTATGTATAGGGGACTTAAGTCTAATGTAAATAATAATGCACACTTTTGTCCCTATGCCTGACAACACAACGGTGTATTTAAATTTTGTGTACTGTTTGTCTTCGTTTTTCATACATTTTGACTCTTGAAAGTTACAAGATAACCTTGAAATCAGCATTTTTTTGTTTTTCACCACACAAATCGGAGGTTGTGGGGGGGGGGGGGTGATCATAGGCGTAGCCAGCGGGGTGGGGGGGGGGGGTAAGGGGGTATTTACCCCCCCCCCCCCCCTTATTTTCAGAGTGCCCTTTTTTTTCTTTCTTCTTTTTCTTTTTTTGTACCCCAAAATTTCCGTCCCACAAAAAAATCAAAACCCTGCCCTCTACATGTATCTGTTTAATGTCGCAAGTTATAGGAACGGAGCCCGTAAGTACACAATCGACGCAACATTAAAATAATTTCCTTCATGCTGCTGGCCCTAGTGTGCCCTCACTGAAAATTATAGTGCCCCCGTTCCCCCACTGAAAAATGTTAGTTGCCCCTGTGCCCCCACTGAAAAATGTTAGTGCCCCCTGTGCCCTAAAATTTTTAGTGCCCCCTGTGGCCCCGATATATCGAGTGCCCTTTTTCACGTCTACCCCCCCCCCCCCCCCCCCACCCAATAGAAATGACCTTGCTTTGCCTATGAACGGGGCCCGTATAAGTACACAATCGCCGCAACAATAGAATAATTTCCTTCATGCTGCTAGCCCCAGTGTGCCCTCACTGGAAATGTTAGTGTCCCCTGTGCCCCCACTGTAAAATGTTAGACCCCCTGTGCATAGGCGTAGCAAGGTCATTTTTATTGGGGGGGGGGGGCGTAGACGTGAAAAAGGGCACTCGATATATCAGGGGAACAGGGGGGGCTATCATTTTTCAGTGGGGGAACAGGGGGCACTAACATTTAAAAAAAATACCAGATAAGAGAAATACAGATAGATAAATAAATACAATTAATTCGTCAAACAATCCACAAGGGAAACTGACTAGTAAGTAAATTTTGAACACATTTTCAAAGTGAACAAAGAAGTGAACAAAGTTGGTAGAGCGCCGGTACGGTAAACCGGAGGTCGCAGGTTCGAATCCCGCTCCAGCCAGTTTCTTTGTTCACTTTGAAAATAAATACAATTAAGACAAAGAACCAACAATAAAAAAGGAACAAACACATTAAGAATCAAATTAGGCCTACAAATAATTAATCAATCAAAGTTGTATCATGAATTGTATAGGCCTATTTACTGTATTTAAATTGAATGCAGAATTTGCGAATTTGAATTATAACAAATGAAAAAGATAATTTAATTCAGGCCGTGCCACAATGACAAATCAATTTGCTGCGAAATAGAGTGCACATTCTTAATAATCGGCCACGCATACGTCAAAACGAAAGCCTAATCACGCAATTGTAATAGTTGAAATAGAACGTCAGGCACATTCATTTATTTAAATGATACAAAATAGAATCGAATGCTAGTTTTTGCGAAAATGAAACCCAGATATACGTCGTTCTCAAAATCAGCGCGAGATTAAATTCAAGTTTTACAAATTCAAATGCACATTTTGGGAAATCGTCAGGGAAAACCTATATTAACTTGTTGCACCATACCAGACTTATACATACATTAGAAGCCTCTACCTCAGGACTAGACCTACCTGATTCTCTTGATGCGTTCCTCCAATCCTCATGAACTAAGTATTTCTTCAATTTTTGAAGAATTAGTTACGCTGGTAAAGTTTTTGGTATGTAGGCCTATGGAACGTATGGTGTACTATTTACGACACACCGCTTTGCCTCTTCCACACGCGACGCGACTATACGACGCGACGGCACGACGGCTCCGTTGCATCGTGCCGTCGCGTCGTGCCATCGCTTCTTTTCCATTACTTTTCTGCACATTCTGGCGTCGCGTCGTACGTCGCGTCGTGCCGTCGTGCCGTCGCGTCGTTTTTTTTCCAGCTTGCAGGTTTTCTTTCCTCAACGTCGCCCCTTCCGTCGCCCATCGCGTCGCACCGTCGTGTGTCGCGTCGTGTGGCGCGTCGTGCGTCGCGTCGTGCGTCGCGTCGTGCGTCGCGTCGTGCGTCGCGTCGTGCGTCGCGTCGTGCGTCGCGTCGTGCGTCGCGTCGTGCGTCGCGTCGTGCGTCGCGTCGTGCGTCGCGTCGTGCGTCGCGTCGTGCGTCGCGTCGTGCGTCGCGTCGTGCGTCGCGTCGTGCGTCGCGTCGTGCGTCGCGTCGTGCGTCGCGTCGTGCGTCGCGTCGTGCGTCGCGTCGTGCGTCGCGTCGTGCGTCGCGTCGTGCGTCGCGTCGTCCTCGCGTCGTGCGTCGCGTCGTGCTTCGCGTCGTGTTTCGCGTCGTGTTTCGCGTGGAGTAGTCATGTTATTGTGAACATGCGCAGTTGAAATCGAACTGGCTCACAGAGGGCGTGTTTGTGATCCGGAGCGTCGAAAGCTGCTCCGGATCACGTTTTTAGTGATCCTGCTTGCGAGGTGGGTTCGCAAGATCCAAGATGGCGACGTGCCAGACGGACAGAGAAAAGTGACGGTATTTTTTCGTAGATTTGAAGCATTTAACGAGCTATTGTGACAGTATTTACTCATAATTCTTTTACAGTGTATTTTTGTTATTAAAGCTATGTACGATTCATTTACTTTTCTGGAAATACTAGATAGTTTATCATAAAAATAGCCCTACAGAATCTGAAGCAGACGACATTGTCGTGTAATACAAATTCTCCCAGCATGCAACATATAGCGAGAGGATTCGCGATCCTGTTTGTTTTCGTTCGGCTCTGGATCCCCTCCCGATCCGTGTGAAACAAACAGGCCCAGACTAACCCGCTAAGTTTATGCGCGCATGCGCTTAACCGCGCGGTAAACAAAAGGCCTGAGCTCTGTATTTGAAATGTGTAAAATTATAGAATTTTCCCCATTTTCGTAGCAAAAAATCTACAGAATCAACAACGGGTACCGCGCTAACAGCGGTGTCTGGCGGGACAAAATACAGAGTGAAAAGAGAGAAAATATTTCGTTCCTGATGCAATTTGCACTTTAAACATGCGGTCATGGGTACGGTTCGGATGCTGGCAAGGGTTTTGTGCTATACCAGGCGCGGATCCAGAGGGGGGGTTTAGGGGGTCGTACCACATGTGGGACGTCGAAACCAGTGGCAACGTCAAAACAATGAACATAGCTATTATTACCACCCATGGGACGTCGAAACCAGTGGCAACGTCAAAACAATCGTCTTAAGTTAATATGGCCAATACTCGTAACGAAAATGAAACAGAGTCCACCAAATTTAAATGCTATGCACATTTATCTGAACTTTCTGAAGACATCAAACCAATAACTGAGACATCGTGGACAAAGTTTTTAGAAAGTGTACAAATTTGGAAGGATTTGGGTGGGAAATCGGCTGACATAACGAGGTGTTTCGTAGCAGATCATGATGGCAGTGACGGTATACTACCTGGTTCCAGACTCGCGATGCCTAAGAAATACGCCTAAGAAATAATCCTTAAACTGTACACAAGAAACAAACGTTGAGGTACACATTTTTCGGTGGGGAAAACTTTAATTCTGTTAATAGTCCAATCCAGGATAGCAATCCACAATGTAACAAACTTTGTTGAGAACAAGTTGGAAACTCTGGCTTTTCAATATTTTCAAGATTACGGTACATGTAGCTCGATTACCATCTTTTCAAGTTACATTTTTGAGGTGTAATGGCAGATGTGTATTGCCTGAAAGATTTTGTTGTAAATTGTTTAGATAACAATTTTAAGCTTAAAAATAGAAGAAAAATAGGCACTTTGAAAGAACAATCTTCAAATAAGGTAATGTTACAATTCGGATGTGTTGATAGAATTTTTCAATCAAATCCGCCTTACAAAATACTTTTTAAACTGTTAACAAGAAACAAACGTTGAGGTACGCATTTTTTTGGTGGATAATAAAACATTGATCCTGTCAATAGTCCAGTCCAGGATAGCAATCCGCATTCCACAATGTAACAAACTATGTAGAGAACAAGTTGCTAACTGTGGCTTTATATAATTATATATCAGCTATAAATAATGGATAGACATGAAGAGAATATGTTATTGGAATGAACAGAAAATTAAGGTATTTGCACAGGATGAGAAATTGCTGTGATTTGCGTCATTGCAATGTTAACTCAAATATAAGGGTTAACCCTTCCAGCAAACTGCATGCGATATACATGTTGCCTAGGGATCAAATTTGCCAGTGATCCCATCTGCACAAGAGAGTGGAAGGTTGTGGGTTCAAATTCCACCCAAACAGTATGTGATTTTTTTATACCTCACATAGACTGGAAAGCACTGAGCATGCCATGCTAATTGTAATGCATGTACATGTAATACTAGGTCGGGAAGGGCAAACCCTTATTTGAAATTGAAAAAACAGAATATTAGAACACACAGGGCTCTGTTTTTTCATCAGATTGGAAATGTTTTCAATTTGATTTCCAAAATTTCAAAGGAATGCTTCTTACAAAGACTACATGTAAACCAACAAAAACTGCATGTACATGATATTGTTTATACAATGTAATTATTCTTTTGTGTCCGGTTGAAACATGACAAGTAATACAACTGAGGTAATATTATGTCGTTCACCTTTTTGAGGGTTGTGTTGATTTCTTTAGACCTTATAAAAATGTCCTTCATAAATTGCAAATAAATATTATCCATGCTTTTTGAAAAAATAGCATTTTTTTCAATAAACACAATTACAAAAAAATTCTGAATTTTTTGCAACCCTCCATTTTTTTTTTAACTAAAAATGTTCGCATTTAGAGAATTGCGTGGATCAAACTTTTAGACATGACATTTGCCATAAAGTCTATAAGTGATCCTATTGATTTATCTTCACATGCAATAACTCTTTTGGAAGCCCATAACCTTGGAAATTCTATAGAATTGTCAATCCAGTGGCATGTTTGAATTAATTTTGTTCATAGTGAATTTTACTGAAAGTATGGATTATACATGTACAAGGAAATACATGCAAATACTTGAAGCAAATACTTTAATAATACATGTGCATGCACATGTTTTGAAATTTCTATATCTACTGATTGGCAAATGTTGAGGACCCCCCCCCCCCCCCCCATGCGTTCTCCTTTTTAGTTAAATGCATAAAAATAGTTTCTACATGCGTTAAGCCAACAATATTTCATTTTACATTAACCTGAGTGACCTTAAAAATGACCTAAAAATATGAAGCAAAACCACATATTACACCTTTTCAAACCCCACGTACATGTAGTTTGTGTACTCCAGCTTTATCGTCGAAAAACAATGTGGGGATTATAATGCCTCAACAAATTATTTTCAATAAGTCGAACCAAATTTGACGAAAATTAATCTGGTAAAAATAATAGAATACCTATAAAATCTTTGAAAATAACCATTCACATAGCTGTGTTTACTATATAAAACAAATTAATCATTTCCTTGAACATGAAAAAGAAATTCCCATCGTATCATAATATTTGAGGCACAATATACTGAGCTTGATATATTTTTAAAATATATTTTTGGTCAAGCGAGGGCGCTGTTTTTCTTATGTTTTTCTTTAAAGTGAAAAATGTGAAGATTTTTTCGGGAATTACACATTAATGTGCAATTTTTGAGCGTGGGATCAAGTGAATCCTTGATTATACACATATTATCTACCATTTGAGCCATATTGTGTGTCCCCCCCAAACGATGGAGAACAGAAATCGCTATGGGTATAAGAACAAAACAAAGTGGTTAAATGGCGCCACCAACGGTGAGAAAGTGTCAGTCCCCCCCCCCCCACCCCCCCCCCCCCCCCCCCCCACAAAGGAGTCACCTTTCTGGGCAAATTTCAGACACCCCCCCCCACCCCCCAACGCAAAACATCCAGGATCCGCCCCTGTAGGCTATACGCATGAACCCTTCTTGACTGCGCTCTTGGCAATAAAAAAAATTCAGTAATCAGTTTAACACACATAACAAAAGAAAGGTACTTTGAACTATGAGAAAGTTGTATTCTCCCAAAAATTTGTATATACACGACAATGTCGTCTGCCTCAGATTCTGTATAGGGCTATTTTTATGATAAACTATCTAGTATTTCCAGAAAAGTAAATAAATCGTACATAGCTTTAATAACAAAAATACACTGTAAAGGAATTATGAGTAAATACTGTCACAATAGCTCGTTAAATGCTTCAAATCTACGAAAAAATACCGTAATTTTTCTCTGTCCGTCTCGCACGTCGCCATCTTTGATCTTGCGGCGAACCCACCTCGCGAGCAGGATCACCTAAAACGTGATCCGGAGCAGCTTTCGACGCTCCGGATCACTGATCGCGCTCCGGATCTGCGTGAAACAAACACGCCCACTAGCATGACTACTCCACGCGAGCACGACGCGACGCACGACACGACACACGACGCGACGCACGACGCGAGTACGACGCGACGCACGATGCGAGCACGACGTGACGCACGATGCGACACACGACGCGACGCACGATGCGACACACGACGCGACGCACGATGGTGCGACGCGATGGGCGACGCAACGCCAGAATGTGCAGAAAAGTAATGGGAAAGAAGCGACGGCACGACGCGACGGCACGATGCAACGGAGCCGTCGTGCCGTCGCGTCGTATAGTCGCGTTGCGTGTGGAAGAGGTAAAGCGGTGTGTCGTAAATAGTTCACCATAGGAAAGGGCTCTACGTCTGTATAAGAGCGCCCCCTATTTCCACCAGTCTGAGGCGACGGCACGACGCGACGGCTCGACGGCATGACGCGACGGCACGACGCGACGGGTCGACGGCCTGTATACAATTATAGAAAAACAGGCAACAGGACGACGCGACCGCACGACGCGACGGTACGACGGCACGACGCGACGGCACCACGATACAACACGACGCGACGGCACGGCACGACGCCACGCCACGACGGCACGACGCGACGCCTTTGACACGTGCATAAAAGTAATGAGGAACGAGGCGACGGCACGACGCGACGGCACGACGCGACGGTGCCGTCGTGCCGTCGTGCCGTCGCGTCGTGCCGTCGGGGCGATTTTGTCGTCTATAGAATTCCATACAAAAGTGACAATCCCCACATCTTGGGTGGGGCAGCCCGGGGGGGGGGGGGGAGTGGTGGGGGAAGCAATTGATAGGCGCATTAATACCTCCAGTACAAGAGCGAAGTTTTGAACAGCACGCGGGTAAAATTGATACAAGTACATCTGTACGTTTCCGGTGTACACTGCCGGTTTACAAAGCAGTCTTTTTGTTGCGATCTAAAAATAGGCCGCAGTTGGCTGGCTGTGGCACTGGGAAGACAAATTTACTTTTGGTTGGGGTGAAGGGTACAGTGTTATGTTAAAGGGACACATTGCCTTCAAATGTCATGAAATTTTGCTGTTTGGAAATGTTCCTTATCTTTTATAAGAGTTGTTCATGCAAAAAGACCTGTATAATGTGTTGTAATTAGTGAGTAGTGATTACAAAACAAAAAATTGGCCTCTGACCCCTGACATCTGACCCGCGAAACATAGACTTATTTCCAGTCGTAAAACAGCATTGGGAACCAGACCTTCTTGTACCACATAATGCGTTGGCGCCAGGCTGGCCCCGCGGCGCCATCCATTTACGAGTACCGTCCGTGTCCCGCGACGAGACAGTCCCGATATCCCTACCATATATCACCCAAGACGCGGGGCAGGCTTCGCTTCACCCGGCCAGGCTACACAAGCTCCTTACAAGGCTTGCGGCTTGACCATAATGGAATAACAAAAGTATTCCAACAAACAAAGTAATTGAATATCGCTAACACATGGTTATTGTAATAATAATTGCCCAGACATACTTCAACCAGCTGCGACTGGAAATACGACTGGTGAACACGGTCCGCCATTTTGTGGAGTCAAAAATTTGGTTCTACAAAATGGCAGACCGTTATTTGTCACGAAATTAAACAAAAACCACGCAATTTGAAGGGATAGTTATATGAATCTTTATATTCTACTTTAAAAAAAGCTTCCCAACCATATCCATTTCATTTTTATAGCCCAAATCGCCAAATCCAAAGCAATGTGTACCTTTAAGGGCCGGTCACACTGGCCACGATAACGAAGACAATAACGAAAACGGTGAGAATAAACGGCATTGATTGATGGAATTGTCGCGCGTGTAATACGCGCGCGTTCCATCCACCAATGGGGAGCGTTTATTCGCATCGTTTTCGTTTCCGTTATCGTTATCGTGGCCAGTGTGACCGGCCCTTAACATAACACTGTACCCTTCACCCCAACCAAAAGTAAATCTGTCTTCCCAGTGCCACAGCCAGCCAACTCCGGCCTATTTTTAGATCGCAACAAAAAGACTGCTTTATAAACCGGCAGTACAATTTTACCCGCGTGCTGTTCAAAACTTCGCTCTTGTACTGGAGGTAATGCGCCTATCAATTGCTTCCCCCACCACTCCCCCCCCCCCCGGGCTGCCCCACCCAAGATGTGGGGATTGTCACTTTTGAAGTGACAAAATCCCCACCCATGGGGCAACATTTTAGTGACAATCCCCCACATACATGGGTGGGGCACCCCCACCTCTTGGTTTTTAACTTCTGATAATGGGGAAACAATGGCAAAATGAGTGACCAAAATCCCCACCCTGGGGCTTGAAAAACGTCTGAGAAATCAAAAAGATATGTGAAATGCGTATGCGTACAGGGAGGGGGGGGGGGTGGAGCCACTGCGTATGCCATGCGTACAGGGGGGGGGGCAAAAAAAAATCGGCATTTCGTGCGTACGTACTTTATGGACGGCCCCTCAACTGGTTGGCGCATAGGCTGGTATGTGCCTATCAATGCGGACTGGGAACCAGTTTAATGGACTTGGAAGTGGTCACGTGAATGTTGACATATTTTTCACCGGGTTGCCGCATATTTTTGGCAATGTTGACATGTATTTCTCACGTGAATCTTCTCATATATTTCTCAGCCGGTTGGCACATGTTTTTTTTATTACAATGTTGAAATATATTTTTTACCGAGTTGGCACATTTTTGGCAAATGTTGACGTGTACTTTTCACGTGAATCTGGACAAATATTTTTGGAAAAGTTGCAATATTTTTCAGCGGGTTGGCGCATTTTTTTGTACAATGTTGACAGATATTTTTTACAAAGTTAGGGCATAACGTTTTAAAACAATGTTGACATTTATTTCTGACGTAAATCTTGACTACTGTTTTTTTTAATGTTGGCATACATTTTTCACCGGGTTGGCACATATTTTTGTACAATGTTGACATATGTTTTTCAGCGGGTTGGCATATCTTTTTTACAATGTTGACATATGTTTTGACCATGTTGGCACATGTTTTTAAGCGAGTGAACAAACGAAATGTTGACACATATTTTTAAAAATGTTTCCATGTTTTTTTTTAAATGTTGAGCGGTAAATCTTGCTGTTGTATAATTTAAAAAAAAATTGTGGTGTATTTTGTAATGTTGACAGTTGCTGTGCAGGGTTGAATAAATGCCGCTTTGGCGTGCCATACTACACACATGCCAGTGAGAAGAATTCATTGTGAATACAATATGCGTCCTCGAGAAAAATAAAATCCTCAGAAATTAACCAAATAATAAACGTGCCTTTGATGGAGTTGATCGAGTCATATATCTGGAGCATCCTTAAAAGGGTAAAGCAAAAATAATCCGTGGTCATCAGTCATTGCGGACGCCTGCTCTGATAGCAAACGATGAAGGCTGCGAATTATTCAGTTCCATCTTGATTCCAGTTTCTATACAGATTTTCTTTCCTCGTTCCGAACTTCGTGACTGATTGAGATAAATTCGGGGTAATGTTTTTTTATCTTTCTGATGATTATCCGATGGCGTCGTGACCAAACTCGCTCTGCTACCAATTAGAAATGATGCGATACGGTTTCGAGAGACCACGATTAGTTTGTGAAACCCTGCGATAAAGGCCAAACTGTGTGTGGATGCGAGCACGCTCTATCGGATTTTGCAGGGAAAAAACGAGCAAAACAAACACCCAATAAAAACTGTGTAGTGGAACTGGCTGGTTGTGCATGGCTCTTTGCACGATTGGGTTTAAAGAGAGGCTACATTGGCAAGTTTCCAAGTTTCGGTTGCTTGAATGGATTCTTACGTAATTGCATAGCAACGATGCGAAAGAGTATTTATTTTGAAAGGAAAACCTCACCTTTGTTCCAATATGGATCCACCGTGTCACCGCACCTACCAACCGTTTTGAATGATGATCTCTTTTTCAAACGTGTCGTATAGTCTCTTGTCATGACACGAACTATCAGCGAGTGACCCAATCTCCCTGCGCAAACTTTTCAATTTATCCCCTGACCCACAAGTTGTGCGACTTTTGTATAAACTATAACCGTTAAAGTTCGATCTTGGCAAGAGGCGTGTGAGAAAGAAAAAAAACTCAAGCGATGTAACCGAGGAGCTGTCATGGTTGCGGTAATGTGCCACCGATTTTCCGCGCTACTTGGCCAAATAAGCCAGGTATAAAAAGGCTAAAAATGTGCCACTGGGTAGGTATTCTTTTTATACTACGCAGGAAATTTCACACATCGTTTCCCCAAGGTCCGGGCAAATATATGGAATGTAATTACCGTGACGGATTTTTCTCTAGAAGGCCTTTGAATTAGGTTTCGACGTGACCGCGGTCTCCGGACGAGTTTTGATTGTGAATTGCCACTCGTCAGTGTCACGTTGAGATTGCCTTTGGGTTTTATTTGTCGTCTCTGAATAGTGGTTGTCTCTGATTGGCCAGGACATTAATAAGACTTTCTCACTGAGATCTGCAAATTTCAATAATTCGTCATTGGCTTCCATATTGTTGAAATGTTTCTGTATATTTGTGTACGTGCAGATAGAACTGTTTAGTATTAGTCAATACAAAGCCTGATTTTTAACTTCGGGCACAGTTTTTCTTAGAATTATCTGAATCACTTGAAAGTTCTTGTTTTTAAATGATGTTGATTTACTTTGCATTTATATGCATTTATTATAATCCAACTGCCATCTCGTGATAGGAAATCTGTATAATTTAGAAGTTATGTTCCATTCTCTGATTTTTAAGATATTGAGGTTTTTAATTCTAGAATTTCCCAAAATGTTCCGTGTGAGACGTAAGGATATTTCATCCATTTTGCAAAGTGGGAGAGTGTAACCCAAGCAGCCTCGTCCTATTTTGCCTGCGACTTGATCAATCTGCGTAAACAAAATACTCTACCGGGATAAGTGTATTTAGAAAGCGCGGGAAAAAAACACAAGGAGGCAGCGCGAGGTCCCATCTGCAGAATTGTTGCGAATTATAGATCACTGTGTGACAGCTGCGATGGTTGGCCAATCAACGGAGCGATTGTTAGCCTTGACCGGTATCCAATTCTACTCAAGTGGCGGTCTGAAAACCCTCCACGAAAAGTCTTAATTGGCACGGCCGGCTATATCTGGTAACATAGCTTCTCTAACCGGTCGCAGAATAACGCGTAGCTGTCCTTATGCGCGTGGGCGGGCAGATGGGTTTGAATACGCATCCAAATCATGGCCCTTTAACATCCACGGTTGGGTAAGGTCCACGGTTGGAAACCGTGTTTACAAAACCAATGAGGGTCATTCCCAAAACGTTAAAGTATGAACAATAGGAGGACAATAGGAGGTCCACGATTGAAGGCGTCTACACACATGGTTATGTGTGTATGGATATTGCGAAGTTCTAAGGGTAAAGTGTATATAACGATGATACCAAAGTAAGAAAACAACATTTATTGGAACCGGCCAAATGCTTTCTGGTGCGTAGCCACGCCGCTCAGATATTTTTGTGGTTTTTTTTAAAGGTAAATGTTTGTTTGTCTAAAATTTCTGTGTTTGAGTGGATTGTAGCCTCCAGTACTCGGGCCCTTTCACCGAACCAAACCTGTCTCATCCAATGAGTTGAATGAATGATTTTACAACAAATCATAATTAGTAAATCTTAAAAAAAAACAGTTCACATATTTGTACACTGACTGAAAATATATGCTGAAGACGCAGGAGGTTCTTTGGGCAAGTTAGGTGAGGTGGTGTACGCACCTCAGCCTGATGGTCAGAAATACCTAATGTACTTGAGGTGCTGGAAGTGATTGGTCAACTCGCCTCACTGTTGCACAGGAGGTATACAGTATATACTTCACATCTCAGTAATTTCGGTTCCTCAGTTACCTCGTGAACATGATGTCCCTGATGAGGTACATCAGGAGGTGCGTTCACTTTTTGCAATATATCAGACGAATGGCATGTTTGAATTAAAACCTTTGTCATTTTTTTGTGACGTCAGGTGCAAGGAGAGAACTCGGCAGCACCTTCCCTCAAAGTAATCTACGACTTCATCTACAATCAGCCCCAGTTCCTGATGACGTGGGGTCCCGTTTACTCCCGCGTGGGTGAGGTACTCAACGAGGTGGTAAGGCGCTACAACCTCGTACAAGTAAGTCTGTATAGAGACTATGTATACCTTCCACTGCGTACAGGCTTACCTCAGCTGAGGTTGGTAAAGAGACTTTAATGCCTAAACAAATCACTCGTCATATTAAATGCGCTGACGAAAAAAATAATCCTATCCTCTGTATTAAGTAGCGTAACATCCGGTCCAAATACGAGGTTCTCTGTGGACATCGCTTGAAGCATCACGCGCGTGTATTCCATTCGCTTGCAATAAACTTCTGGATCCAAATGACGCCACGCTTACAAAGAGGATATCAGTAAAAAGAAGCATAGTTGTAGATGTATTGTGATGGTCGTGACGTACTCAAGTGACCGGAAACCAAAGTTTGGCTTTGCGAGTGTTTTTCATCGGATTCCTAGGCTACTCTATTATAGAGCGTGTTTTTGTCTTTGGCACCTCGGTAAAGTCAGGCCCCACGTACGGTCATTTTCGCGGACAAACAAATTTCAGAGATCCGTCTAAGAACTAACGATCGATGCGCCTGCAGGATATAGTGCGCTAATAAAGTGACCCATTAAATATTACGACCGCAATGGAAAAGCGATCGTGTTTTCCGTTTCGCGATTAAATTTCTAGCGCACTTTTGAAATTACCGTCGGTATTTAAAACCGCCAGGAAAGCGGAGCGCGCGCCGAATAGTATTACCCCATTAACTCCGACGAAAAAGTTCAAGATAGACTTTGACCTGTAATGGACTATTGTTAGATTAAGACTTGGGGCATTAGAGGGGGTCGACCATTAGCAGCGGTCAAAACCAAAGCCGAGAGACGGGCCATCACACGTCCATTCTGCAGCAAATTCAGTTTATTTTTAACCAGGAAATTCAATCCTCTTGGTAAGTATGACGCCCGGGTCCGAGTGTCGTGGGCTCTATGGACAGCACGTTGAGCTACACGCACGCGTACTCCATTCGATTACACTGCACTGCCGGATCCAAACTGACGTCACACTTATTGTTAAAAAGTGCAGAGCGACAGAAACAAGAATTGATCCAGACAATGTAATTGAAGACACATTGCAAGAAAAAGTAGAGACAATTGTCGAGATAGAAATGCTCCATTCCCGTGTTCGATTAGGTTAAAACATAATACCACAGTAACTTTAGATTGTGACATACTTCACTGACCTAGCCGGCCAGACCGGAAGTGTGCAGTAAAGATATATGTTGCGCTGCATTGTTGGGCAATTTGCGCTAGATTCTGCAGACAAATTCCTCATCTGTTAGCCCAAATTGTCGCACAAAGCAACACCGAAAAGAATTCACCGCAGACTGGAGGGTGTGATATTTGACAAAGTCATGCGATTAACGCCTTTCTCGAGCAGAAATGTGCCATCCGTATAGAGCACCGAAGTGATGACGTCAAATGATGCAATGTTTGGAACCAGAATACTTTTGTTATGTGTTTGCATGACTGGCTTTTAACAAAGGAACAGTCGAAATTTACATTTGTTTGGAACCAGTTGTCATGCCAACTGACGTCAGACTTCGGTACTCTACACTAACGATAACACGATCTCAACGCTGTACCATTAGTGGTCTCTCCCTCGGGGTATATTTTCTTTAATGGGATCTTCAATCGAGGTATTTGTTGCCGCTGACGCGGGAAATGGTGACAATTTAAGTATCGATGCTTGGCAAATATTTCTTGGTGTGTCCCAAGCGTCTAGGGCATAAAAATATTATCTTTTCTGGATTGATGGGTCCAGAGTTAGATTTTGAAGAAAAAACTCCCTTCATAGGCCTATAGGCCTATAGGCCTAGTAGGCCTATATAGATTGATAAGAATTGTTTTGCACTGACCAATGCATCTCGTCACTGATTACTACTTGCTTAACAATGCATAACATCAACAATATATGAGAGACATCATCGTAGCAACACGAAGGTGATAGAATAAATAAATAAATAAATTATAGAATTACAAAAATCAATAGTCACAATTATTTTTCAAAAAGATAAAGATTGCTTTTTTCTTAAAAGTATTTTTTAAATATTGAGTTCTTTAAGCTTTAAGTCCCTCTCCTAATATGCCACCCCTGGCTCTACTCTAGGTCTGCATCGCCCAGTTCGTCTCAGACGAGCGACATTTGAAGAAGTACCCGTTAACCGTTCAGATCTACCCGAGCTCCGGAGTGTTCAACCCGGCCAGGATCGTCCTCATGGAAACGATGGGATGGAAAAGAGCCGCCATTATCTTCCAGAACTACAACTTATTCCGAGCGGTAGGAAATTACACTCTAAAAAAAGTGCCCATGCGCAAGCGGTAACTCAAATCTCGTACTTGAGACACTGGAGATGACTCAACTGAGCGAAATTTGCTCATTTGTACCAGATCGTAGTTCCTTCTTACCAGGGCTGTAGTCGAGTCCATCACAAGTCCATCACAAGTCCCTGCAAGTCCCTGCAAGTCCATCACAAACCCTCTAGTCCTAATTCCAATCACAAGCTATTCAAATGAGCTTTGACAAAGGCATTCCTTTGTCATTGTTCATCCAGTTACTTGTGACTGGCTTTATGAAAGGACTTGTGACTGGACTTGCGAAATGACTTGTGACTGGACTTGCAGGGACTCGACTACAGCCCTGCAAGTTCTTACAATAATGAATACATATTTTTCTCAAGTCCTTACCTGAGTATAGAGACGAAAAACAATGGAATAACAGAAACATTAGTACTAACAAAGAGTGAAAGTTTCGCAAACAAAAGTCATGTTTTTAAATTGGCTACCTTATGGAGACCGAGAAACAATAGATTACAAGAGGATGAAAAGGTCACCACAAGGAAATTCTAAAGAGGAGGATGTCTCCACAAGGAAATGTGCACAAAGTCTATGGGGAGTGCTTAAGTACACGAACAAAGGGAAGAACAAAGCTAAGTCTACACTGAGATACAAATTTGAAAATATGTTGACAACATCAACATCCAGCGGCTGCAGCAGAACCAACAACAGCCACAACAACAATATCAGCAACGTCATCCTCAAAAACAACAGAATTTATCAACCTAACTTTAATATTAGTTACAACATGACATGGCGCCCCTCATTATAAGATACATATAGACGTGAGGTTCGTCCTTCCATCCTTACAAAAAAACACTCAGCTTTGCGATGTCTCTGAACATCCAGTTTTCTTGACTTTATTCCACGCTTTTAAGGAGATGGAAGAGTTGGACGGATTACTGAAGGATAATGGTCTGACCACGATAACTCTGGAAGCTATTACCGACAACCCCAGTGCCAACGTTGAAAACCTTAAGGTATGGCAATTTCACAAAATTCACTTTTTTTTAGAGAACGCTTATTATTGTTTCATTGCTAACACGTTGGCCTAATTCTTATCGCGTGTGACAATTTCTCTCCGTTACAGCAACACGACGCGAGGATCATTTTCGGAAGCTTCTACCAAGAAATGGCCACACGTGTATTCTGTGAGGTAAGTGGACACAAATCTTACCATCCCTTTTCCAGTTTAGTGGATGACATGACTATCAAGTAGCCTAAGCTACGAATGAGCACTCATCAAAACCGATGAGTCAACCAGCGAAAATACCATGAAAAACATAGAGGCTCTCATTTTGATCATCAGTATTACCTATACAAGTTAAAAAACACGACCGATTGGCCGTTGTTGAACAAACAGGTTGCTGTATTGACGCCATTTGTATTGTACACGCAGTAGTGATTTCACGTTACTTCAAGTACGCCTGTATTAGTCTTACTTCAATTTAAAACAAACTACCGATTGCAAACGGTAATTTTGGAGTTGGACACTTTTCATAAAGTCCAGTTTACAGATTGGTGACAATGTTGCATGTTTTTCCAAATACACACAATCAATGTGCGGTATACTCGCACGTCTTAACGCATAAACGGAAACACACCCATCATTGATTGTGAAAATTGTCGCCCAACAAAATCTCGTATGTTTTAATTAGTCTCAACCATGAATTCACTTCTATATGTGCCCCAAAATGGCGTCGTTACAGCGCCCTCATTGGGTCAAACATATGGCCTCATCGTCCGGTTGATTCTTGTGTGTTTGCCGAGTAGGCGTACCGGAAGGGCTACTACGGGCCCAAGTACGTCTGGATCCTGCTCGGGTGGTACAGCCCCGTCCGCTGGTGGGTGCAGGAGATTGAGAAGTTCAAGCAGAACAACGTGGATATCTGTACGGTGGAGGAAGTTGAGAAAGTAGTGATGGGATCGCTGAGTATCAGGGGCTTCGAGATTCAGAATGATATGTCTCTCATCAACTTCAACGGCGTGGTAGGTTTTTGCTGGTCGCTATAATCATGTTGCTGATTTAAGGTAGTGATTTTGTACACTTAAAGTCTTCATAATCTTCATATATATAGTATCTCAGTGCTTTTTTTTACTGAACCCTTTTCACTTTTTTAAGTCCAAATTTATAAATATGAGGGTACCGTTTTCGGGCAATGCGACTTTTTCCGACGGTAGGTGAAAACTGCCGTGATCGCTTCAATGTTCTTGTACGCAGAAACCATGCATTCACCGAACATGGTGCGGTGTGTATAATGTATCATAACTACAAAATCCTTTGATTAATTAGAATTTGCGTCCTCATTTGCTACTTAATTTCATAAAAATCGGTTACTGTTTGGCTGGAATCTGGGGGGGGGGGGGCGTAATCCTGTGAGTAGCTCGACAAAAACGGTTCTTTGAAAGTTCAAACCACACCAGGCGTGCTCATGTTGTACTTCGTACCACGAAATTAGCATCATGCAAGATGTCCACCCAAGTGTTTGTTCTTTAAACTACAGCTATGATCAGAGTGAATATATTGGACTGACTTTCTTATAAATACACAAAGAAAGTAACTGCTCGCATCACAGTCTTTCGTGCATACATCTTTCCCCTGTGTTCGGTATTAACTCAACAGCTGCCCGGTGAGAAGCACCTGCGATACTACGCCAAACTACAGGACCAGCTGTTGACGGCAGGTGCCTGTGACTCCTACGGTTACGACCAGATCGTGACTATAGCCCTAGCCCTGAATGCTTCCATCGGAACGCTGGCCGGCATGGACCCTCCACAGAAGCTGGAAGACTTCACCTATGATAACGCCGAGATGGCGGCGATCTTTAGACAGAATACTCGCTCGGTCGATTTTATCGGACTTACGGTGGGTTAGAGTTTTTCGTCTCTCTTTTCCACTTTCTTTTAGCCAGTATAAAACATTACACCAACATTACACCAACAATTATAATGACTTTGAATGTATAATGGAATGTGGTACTCGGCCCTACATTTATATTATTATTACCCCTGAACCTCAAGCTTTTAAAGCATTTCTTATTAGATCCTGCGTTGTGTTGTGTTGTGTTGTGTTGCGTTGTGTTGCGTTGTGTTGCGTTGCGTTGTGTTGCGTTGCGTTGCGTTGCGTTGCGTTGTGTTGTGTTGTGTTGTGTTGTGTTGCGTTGCGTTGCGTTGCGTTGCGTTGCTTTGCTTTGTGTTGCTATTTCGTACCGTGACTCTTATTTATGTTACTAATTAAAATAGGCCTACACATGAACTTTCCTTACGTGAAGTGGAGTTTCATGCAAACCTAAATTAGTATAGAGTGCAATGCACTGCTATTAAACTCCAACTCCACCAATTAATTATCTGCATCGAAATTTCCTCGCCCTATTGTGCTCGATGAGAATCCAACCTTTCAAATCCCAAATGCCCCATGAACGTTAATAAGCCGTGTTTTCTAGTAATATTAGCCCCGTTTAGTTCCGTCAGTGGTTATCAAACATCCCATTATATTCATTGTATAATCGCCAAACCTAATCACATTAGCGAGTGTTCCTGCGCTCTCAATCACATTAATGTGCTGTCAGTCAGCCCAAGACGTGATCATGGTGTCGATCTGTGTATTTTGTTGGCGATTTGTTTTTCTATCAAACTTTGGAACGTAAGAGTGCTGGTACACTCATTTAAACGTCATGAATCTGACGTTCTGACGAGTCAGGTCATATTGTGAGATCGAAATGACATCATTTTTCCTTTCTTACGTTGGTACACATTCGGGTACCAGTTGCCGCAGTGAAAACAGAATCTAATGCACACAAACAAATCACGCCAGCTGTTTTTTCTTTCATTTTACAAATCAAAACGTAAATGTTGACTGAAATACATCTGAGACTGGTTTGATGAGGTTAGTGGGTGACTGTTTTTAAATTAAAAAGGTAGTTATACAACATTTCCTTTTGCTTTAATTTTCAGAAATGAATGGATTTGGGGGTTTGTATTTTATAGCAAGTACTGTATTAACAGTGACCTGTTTAAAGTTTTGTGTGCATAGATGCCGGGAAAAAAGAGGAAGATATGCTGTTCTTGTAGTCTGGCTCCCTGACTCTACTTCAGACAAAACGGAGCAATTTATAGACGTCAGGGAATTATCTGGTCGGGGAACTAGACTATTTCCAACGATTGTCTGCCGACAATTGCTGGAAATTAATACAAAAATTACACTTTTCTTAAAAATGACAGCACACCGGGTTCCATGATTTCGCAGGATGCTTGAGACTATTATTTACTTACAGTCAAGTAAGGTATTTCATAATAATTCGGTAGTTTTTTTTTTATGTTTGCAAATGTTGTAGGCCTATATTACCGGTACCTTTAATTCCCACGAAGACGCTCACTGACTCTGAACTTCCTACATATTCGTATGGCATTTTGTATTGGTAAGACTCTGTCCGATTCCGGCTCTTTCAAACAAATCTGCATTATAAGAGACATCGTCATTAATTAGCCCTTTTACTCATGTGGTCGTTGTGAAGAGAAAAGATTACATTTTAACCCGCAAGTGTATACGCCCCGTTCTAATAATCAAAAGTAAAAGGAAAGTCCCATATATCTTAATGTCAATGTAAAATTGAAACCAGCCTCGAACTTGGAAACAGTCAAAACATGTTAAATCAGAACTCCAGAACATGGACTATCGTGATGATTACGTGATCGGCCGAGTTATAACTCATGACTTGGCAAGAGAACTCTCATCCTACACTGTCCATTAAACCTTTGGGTAGGCAACGATCTCTGTCCATCATTTCCCTCCTGGCCTATATCTTTTATCCGTTTTTTTCCATTATTTCAACGCCCGATTGATGCACCAAG
This sequence comes from Hippasteria phrygiana, assembly GCA_037893225.1. NCBI lineage: Eukaryota > Metazoa > Echinodermata > Asteroidea > Valvatida > Goniasteridae > Hippasteria > Hippasteria phrygiana. The sequence goes on along the minus strand of JAZGUH010001065.1, from coordinate 11,740 downwards.
CACATTAGAATTTAATGCGCTATGGCCCCACTGCATCGACAAACGTATTTATAACATCTCGTATGTCATTACACACCCTCGTGTGTATTTAGTTCAAATCCATCACGCATTTACTTTGTGTTGTGCTCAAATCCACAGTGCATTTTCTCAGAGAGTGTTTCATGAAACACTGATCAGAACACCCAAACAAGCAGAGCTTCAAGGGAATTGATTTGGATTGAAAACGACTTCCACTTGCCATACTTCAATTCCGAGACAGATATTGAATTGGACACACTCGATGTCGATGGCGTGGATTACAGAAATCATTAAGTCTCCCAAATGGCTTCGAGACGTCTAAGTCAGGAAGTGGTTCAATCCATGAGGATGAAATAGTTCGTGGAGTGCCCACTCGTGAACCCGACGCCCTGATCCGTCAAATGTTGGTGTCGTGTCAAGCACTCAGTGAACAAAACCCTTCGCCGCAGGCAGCGCGCTCTTCAAGTATCAACTTCATTCGTAGGTGCGCTGTCAAAATACTCGACTTTCATATTGAAGATGAGAGCTTTGGTTTTAATATAGGAGGAAGTGTCAGTTGTCAAAGATTTTATATAAAGAAATACTTGTAGTAAAGGAACAAAGGAATCCAGGATCCATTTTGATCATGTTCTTTTTTGTGCTTGGATCTAAACGACAGGCAATCCTACATTTTATCAATTATGAGTTTCGGTTCATTCCAGTTAGTGAGGAGTTTGTAGCAATATATTATAATTATGTCATGTTCGTTTCGTGTTAAAGGCACTGCTCGTTTTTGTCGGTTTTTATTCCCAGAAGTCAATCTTGGGAAAATATTTGTTCCGCGGTGCGACAGAGGGCGCTTTGAAGGCGGCAACACACTTCGAAATTTTATAAGTGGTTTTCAAAGACTTTGTCTATAAAAGTATAACAAAACAAACAAACAAACTGTTAACAAGCACACAGCCTAGCACGTTCATTCTTGACTTGTTTTCCGAATGTCTCTTCGGGTGCCAAATTGGGAGCTATAGGCCTATTGTAGATATCCGATTTTCAGCCGATATCTATTTACTGAAAAGTATGTAGAAACAGAAACAGAAACATTAACTGCGCCTCTTCCCCTGAACTGCACTGAGCCATAAATATAATTGTCGCATAATGTTTAGACTCATCAGAGAATCCAATTTAAAATATTCTTTCGAAGCGAAGGAAGAAAATAGAGACAGGCCTAAGTCTAATTTGCAATTTTCTTTGTACCAGGGACGAGTTGCCTTCGACGAACACGGTGCGCGAGAGAGCGACGCCGTTGTCCAACAAATACAAGGTGGGTGTCATTGTTGGATCTGAATTTAAACGCTTGAGTGCGCTTTAGCCCCAACGGTTGCGAGAAGTTCTGACAAAACGGGGGAGCCCCACACCAGTGTTGTAGTCGAGACCATTTCAAGACCATGCACAAGACCATGCACAAGAAGACCAGCTTGTAACAGGCACAAGTAACAGGCATAAACCATGACAAAGGAATGCTTTTGTTACAGTTCATTTAAATAGCTTAAGACTTGGATTAATTTAGGACTGCTGGTCTTGTGCTGGTCTTGTGCTGGTCTTGCAGGGTCTTGTGTGGTCTTGTGATGGTCTTGCCTACAACACTGCCCCACACTGTTGCTGCCCCCGAGAGCAAACGTAGCTCTATGTTCTGGAGACCACTAATAAATGGCGAGATAGCTCATAGTGTTCACTGAGGAGGTAGGAGGTTCAAACCCCGATTTGTTTTTCTTTGTTCGCTCTAAGAATATTGATTACCTAGTTAGTTCCCTATGGTTAATTTGACGCAAAAATGAGTGTTGAAATTGTTGATAATTCTTGATGAAAATAATTACCGAGGTCTACAGCATTTTTTGTAACTGACAAACTAGGTCAGTCACTCTGTGATTGACCTTGAAGAAAGCTCACGATATTTGTTGTACGATTAATGTTCTATTTTATTTTTGGTTTCGTTTTGCAGATAATGGTACCATCAAGCAGATTTTCACGTACGACGGGTCCACGAAGAAGGTGAAAGAAATCTCTGACTTCTACTGGGAAGGCGAGTATCATTGGGAAATCCACCAACAAGGTTTCGCAGGAAACTGTAGAGTGAATTATTTTCGACAACTCCTGTTAATCTTGTCCGAACCTTGACTATACCACGTCTAGTGGACTGCTGTAACCAGCCTATATACAGGGCGTGGCCGCGCCGGTTCCAATAACAACATTTTCGTGCTAAACTATGGCAAGGGTAGAGGGACCGGGGACCAGCGACCCAATCATAATTTGCGCTTGGATGTTATTGCGCATGAGTAAAGGTACGTCACTAATCAACCACTGGTCAACCAACTTCCTTGCTCGGGGTCGCTCATAGCTGACATTTATTTACCTTAGAAATGTTTAACTTTGGGTGTACAATGTGTTCGGTATGCCACTTCAAATAAATTGGTAGTCTTCCGATACATTCAGTGCTTCTGCTTCCAAGTTGTGACTATTCTCAAATGAAACCAATTTCACTTATTCTTTTTCCAGGTGGTTTTCGACCAGTAGACGGTCCTACTTACAGCAAGACACACCTTCAGATCGAGCATAGCATCAAGATAGTTGCCTTTATCTTGTCTGGTCTGGGTATGGCGCTGTCTCTGGTGTTCCTCGGCTGTAACATGTACTTTAAAAATCGAAGGTACAAAGGTCATATCGCCGCATTTAATATGTAGCCATTTCTGAGATGTTGGTTTCCGGGCTTCATAGATTTAAGCCTCTGCCTTTCGGGGCTTATGCACAAACTGTGTCCTTTATGCTACCGGAACATGTACATCTTTGTGTCAATGCATACCATTTAAAGCCAGAGCCGGAGCCTTTCATTTTTGCTGAAGCAATTAAAGTTTCAAAATGGCGCTGCAGAGCGGTGTAGCCGAATTTTTTCCGTCATCCTTCACAATATGATAAAATCCCAGGAAATGATAAAAATCTTTCAGGCCGGATATTCTTTCCTACTGATATTTGGTCCTTGGAGGTAAAACAGAACTCCAATCTGTCTCAACAGACAGCAGTGGATTAAGCAAAAAAAAAAAAAAAAAGATAACAAATGATGATCAAATTACACACGTTAGTGAACCCAACGGACACTAATGAATTCATTATTGCCAATCAGAGTATAATACCAAATTAGAGTTCGGTTGTCATAACTCTGTCATACCTCAGTGGACTTGAGTAACCCTACACTCCCTGTGCGTGTATAAGTACGCAACGGCTTCTGGTGAAGTTACGGGAACGTATAATTGGCGGCGGGCGTTTTTTGCCGCTCCCTCCGGTACGACATGTGATCGATGCTCGGTCTCGACCTTGCTGCTCACGTTCACTGAGTGAATAAACGTACGTGGTTCATTTATGCACTAAAGAAAATTATTGGACTTGTCTTGTTCTGACAGAAACAAGTTCGATATCGGAGTTCATGAACCATCAGGAGAATTTTTTTTCCCGATTTTTCCTGGATTTTCAAGACCTTGCAGCAGTCAAAGCGTACGGAGAGAAACTAGAGCTTAATATTGTAAGCAGAGTTGGAGTCGAGTCCCTGCAAGTACTTTCGCAAGCCCAGTCAGAAGTCCTTTCATAAAGCCGGTCACAAGTAACTGGATGAACAATGACAAAGGAATGCCTTTGTCAAAGCTCATTTGAATAGCTTGTGATTGGAATTAGGACTGGAGGGCTTGTGATGGACTTGCAGGGACTTGCAGGGACTTGTGATGGACTCGACTACATCTCTGATTGTAAGACAACAGGGCATGAGTTTTATTGTCGAAGTCACTGCTGGAAAGGGAAAAAGTCCTGAGAGAGAACGAAACAAACAAACAAACAAACAACAGACAGAAAACTCACACAGAAACACCTCTTAAGACAAATCCAAGGTTCTGCCAGCGTCATATCGTCATAGGCCTATTTGTACCTCTGATCATTGCCTATATGAATTGTTTCCGAAGCTCGTTCTCGCGATTCAATCATAGACTCCGTTGCAATAATAAAAACCAGGCAAGTTGGTATAAACCAACCCGGACATTGAATATGTATCACTTTACCCTCGTGATCCCATATATGTTTTGCTTGTACTCTTGTTTCCAGTGAAGGGCATTGACTCCAGTATCAAAGTACACAAACGTCTCGAGATTTCGATATCGATTCTCCAAGTCGATAACACGCGTTCGCCCTTTGACAAAGTTCAGCTTCACCGCATGGGAAGAAACTTAATCCACTTTCCAACGATCCGTGCACGTCACGGACCGGAGATGGAAACCCATCAGTTGGGAACTCCGACTATGATGAGGTTTAATTAAGCATCCGCTGATTCATATTCGATACTGGCATAAACTCCCGGGATCGCGCATACTTAACCTTGAGAAAGAACCAATTACGCGGAATTCATAATGCTCGAGTGACCAGTCTAGACGGGATCGATATTAACACTGAATCACTCAGAGATCTATCAAAAAAAATTACCTCATGTCGTGACGTGAGAGAGGTCATCAGAAAAGTCCATTTAACCACAATTCAATTTTATGTCCAATGTGTACAGAAAAATAATTCACAATAAGAAGTAAAAATATAGAAACGCACAATTGCCGGCACAGACATAGAGGCATAATCGTGACAGCCGAAACTTGTATTGAAAAACGAAACTTGCAAACAAAACGCATTCCCTCGCAGTTTTTCCCTGTGAAGTTAACTATATTATTATAAGAGTATTATTATACTTCGCACCAAGGGCACAATTCTCGACAAAGAAAACGAATCTGTCTTCTTGATGCATTAAACCATTGAGCTAAATGCCCACTCCAAAAGCAATCTCAATTTGTGAAATAAAAACGCTGACCAGTGCCGGTAGTCATCACAAGTGGAGCAGTTTCAGGGACAAAAACAAGCGGCTCGGGCGTCTAAAAACACCCATGGAGCTCTCTGGCCGATCCCGCCTGTAATTGGTCCAATCCCGGAGGATGAGGTCCGCGAACAATAACAACCGGAATCACGTCAAGTGTCCGCTGTCGATTAATAAGAATTGATGTGAAAACAAACGATTGAATCGGATTGTACTCGGAGAGAGGGAGAGAGTGATATTCATTCGATTCATTTATATACAGTCAAATTTAATGGATATCGACGTTGAAATGCTAGAGACCTTCGCGAAATGACTGAGAAAACGTGACTACCATATTTTCCGACATTGGAGTGCCAAAATTGGTGCAAAATTTAAAAGAAAAAAAACGTTTGACGTCCTAACCCGCTTACATTTTAGAGGCCGCATGTTTTTGTTCTGTCTTTTCTCAGAAAAAAAAGAGGCGGCCATCTTGGGAAATACTGCCTTGGAGTCACTAAAGATAGAAGTAAAACGACGTAACGCTTAGCATTTTTTTCTTATGATAATAAATAGCCGTGGGACACAAATATCAGGACACGCCCACAATAGCCACAAAAAGGTCAGCTTGTCAAAAATACAAGTACGCCCAGTCAATCCAAGCTTGTTTTCTTTCCCAAGAAGTATTTCGAGCAGAGAAAAAGGTTCTTTACACCCCCTTCCTCCTCCATCGGCAATCAAGCGGGTCATTCTTGTTTTCTCTGTCAGTGCTATCAAAATCTCCAGTCCGCAGCTAAACAACATGATCGCACTGGGCAGCATGCTGTTGTACGCGTCCACCTTTCTCTTTGCTCTCAAGATGGAGGTCAAGTCGGGGGATTTTAATGGGCGGATCTACTGTCAGGTAAATATGGGGGGACACGTAAGCTTGGTTACTGGGATATGTTAAGATCCACCCTTCAATTGTTGGTGTGATTTCGATTGACGTTTTAGTACAAAAAGGTCCTTAGAATAGTTTTATGATATCTAGAAAACAATATATAGAATTTAACTGAGACCACTTCGAATACATTTTTTGATATTTTTATGAAGCACTGTTTAAACATTTTGCCGATTTTGTCCCCGAAATTCGTTTCAAATTGAGCATTTTATCAGTATGAGGACCGTTTGGCCCAAATTAAAATGGGAAACTTACCAGTTACTCAATTCACCTTTAAAGCATGTTTGGTTTTTCCAGTCGACGAAACTGCATGGTCGGAATGAATCGTCGAGACGTGTGTTCGAACTTTTAACAATGGTATACTAAACAAAATAACGACGAAATAATTTGCATTTTATGAACACATGTTGACGTTTCATTCGTGCAAAAAGTTCAGTCACAAGATTATTGGGAGACATATAGCCTACCCGGTACCCCAGTGCATAATCCACTGAGTCACATTGTTGAACATGTTTTTTGTCAAACACAAACACTCTTAAAAATTACCCGATCTTATTCACAACGGGTAACTGAAATCGAGTATTACTTGAGGCACTTGATATGGTCTTTCATCATCTCCTGTGCCTCACGTTCCAGTATTGCCTATGAAATTAGACAGAATCTTGGACTGAAGTCTGTATCATTTTTCCCGCCGGCCATTTTTTCCCCTCAGCTATCGTCCGCTGCGTTGTGTGTTGGTCTGTCGTTGGCCTTTGGCGCTCTTTTCATGAAGACGTACAGAATTCATCACATCTACACCAGTGCCATGAAGGTCCGCAAAGTGGTAAGTTTGGGGGGGGGGGGGGGGGGGGGGCTTACTATTTATTTAAATGTCTTGTCACACGAAGGTTTACAGGCGACCAGTTTCAAGCAATTTCCAAGAAGAAAACACCAGGTCAGCTTAAATTTACGTGAGTTTTTACAAGTTGTCGAAAATTTCCGGAAATTGGGTTGCACAATGCAGTCTTTTAGCAATATCATAGCTAGCTTACTTAAATGAGCTGTTTTAGGATTATGCTGTCAAGCATCACGTTTTACCAGCTGATATGACTTGGTGTTCTTAACGATTTTATATTTTGATTTTGTTTTTTTCACAATTTCTCCGGTAGAGGGCGACAATTACCGATTCCAAACTGATGACGTCAATCGGTTTCTTTGTCCTATTGGATGTCATGATCTTCGTCGCGTGGATCCTCGTGGATCCGATACACATCGAGACGGTGGAGCTGAACCCAGTGGTAAATGTTTATATCTTGGGTTAATATAATCGTTGGTTGTCATTTTTTAAATTCAAAATTTCACTGTTGCATCATGCACATGATGAACCAATATGTGCTTGACATCCTGGTAATTTAATTAGGACCCAAGTGTTCATGATTCTGTGACGTACGTGGTTGCGCGTGCAGAGCTGCATAAACTGTTTTTACAGTGGAGCACCGATCGGATCGGACCAGCCGAAATTGCGAGACGTCCTTTACTAAGTTGAGGATGCCACTCTAGCGTGTTGCACTATTTCACACTTCACCGATCCACACTGGATCGCGCTCAGGATTCCCCCTCTTTAAGACATCCTCTCGATGACGGTCAAAGCATAATATTGACCGAAACGTCGAGTTTATACCTCCGGGTCTTCCAAGAACACATTTTTGTCTTTCGTGAGTAAGTTACTTCACATGCATTGGCAGAATTTCCCTCCAGAGACGTCTTAGGCCTCTTGTCCTTATTTGATGAAATCCACAGTTACGAGACGAGCAGACGGAGGCTTATGACGTACCCACCTTGTCCTACTGCACCTCGGCGCGGGAACTCTACTTCGCCATCGCCATCTTTGCCTACAAGGGCGCCCTCTTGATCTTTGGGATCTTCCTGGCGTGGTCCACCAGGAATGTACGCATCAGCCAGCTCAACGACAGTAAGTCACTACGCAGCCGCAGGACTGACTTCAACAATACTCACTCAGGAGATGGATTTGAAGGACCTGTTTATTTCACGCAGATCTAGTAGATCCCGATCAGTGATCCGTGCGCGTTGGTTTAATACACTCTTGATCCCGCCTAATGGATGGAGCGAACCAGCGGTTGGATCACTGCCAGGATCCGGATCTGTGAAACAAACGGGCCCACAGACTACATGTACAGTGGAGGGCTGTACGCAATCAAACATTGACAGGGAATGCACCACTTATTTGAATCCAACTATCTAACCTAGGATTTCATAAAGCTGTCTTATACAACAAGAGTGTTTAGTTGGTTTTCTTGTTAAGCAAAGATTAGTGAAAAACCAGTCACAATTACTAAGCAATGTACGCAACGCACAATTCTTGCTGGTAAACCCGATTCGACTCTGCAAAACCTTTCCTTGCTCAGGAAAACAATTTTGATGCTTAACAGTTCCTTGGATTTGAGTTTTTATATTCTCGAAGGCAGTACCGGTACTTTCAAAATGATTAGTGAACTTTGTTCTCCCGCGTACGGTTGATTTATAACTGGTTTCTAAACAAACCTTTTATTAATCAACACATCTCTTCGCATATCGTACAACCCTCAAGGCAAGCCCAGCAGGTTTAAGATTCCACATTTCACGAGGATGCGCTAATAATGTCGGTCTATTATTATTATTTTTTTTCCATTTCACTATTCAGGCAAGCACATAGCCCTTTCTGTGTATGCCGTGGGGCTAACCTGCGTACTGACCGTACCTGTCGCCTACTTCAGCCATGGTCGTGGAGAGATCAACTTCGTCTTTGCCTTTGTATGTGGCGCCCTCTTTGTCGCAAACACGGTCATGCTGTGCCTAGTATTCATACCCAAGGTGCGTTGCTCATAGTATCAAGTCTAACAATTACAATATCCCTTGAATGTGATTATGGTTTATGAATGATGTTTAACGAAACTGTGCATCCAATAGTCACTTAAAATTTCTCTGACATGTACAACCATGCCCTACAACAGTACAAACATTATCTAAACGCTTGTTTGTATTTGAAGTAAAAAGCTGGAGGTTTTCGATCCAATTCAAATTTTTTCAATTACTCTTGCTAGAGGGCGATATTTTTGTTTACTAATAGAAGGAACTCATTGTTAAAAAAAAATACTAATTCCTCAAAATAGACCGTCCACAAAGTTTGGAAGAAATGTTGGTTAGAGATGGATTCTAAACGATTTTTTTGAAATAGAAATGGACTAAAACACGGAACCTTCTGCAAGAGTTGTATAAAATGAACGGAGACATTATTGTTGCGGCTCCGGTGACGTCATGCTTTGGTTCATGAATATGCAAATTTAATTACCATAAATGTGGGAAATTTTGCAACCACTATCTAGAAGTGCTACACAGCATCTAGAAAATACTTGGAAATAACGACATGGGTCATTCCATAAATTTGGGGTCCAAAAGTGTGACATTTTTTGGTGTCCCTGTTAATGACCTGTGTAATTTCCATCAAGTGTCATTAAAATTGACTTCACACTATTTTTTACTTGTTTGGCAGGTACTTTGCTTTACATATTCACTCTTTGAGACACTGAGATGGCATTAAAGAATGTGTCCTGAATTGCAATATCTTATACATGTCACTTTGTAACAGGGACACCAAAAATGTCACACTTCTGGAACCCAAAATTATAGAATGACCCACATGTATTTATGTCATCCAACTCCTATTGCATGCAACCTTTAATTAACATGATCTTCTCATGTTTATTGATTTATTCATGGGTATTTAGTTTATCGCCTTGAAAACCTCTGAGGGGGCCCGGATCAACACGTTTATGCCGTCCAGCCATTTTACTATCAGTCAGGATAAGCAAGCCAACATCAGCCGCTCGAAACAGCTGTTAGAAGAGGTAAAACACTTTACAGTTAGGCCAAACAAATGTCTAGTTTCTTGCCTTTTTCTTTTTTAAAGTACTTTCATTTTAGATTCTTTCCAAGTTGGACCAAATTGATTTAGAATGCGCAAAACTTCGAGTGGGAGAAATTTTCTCTAAGTTCTTTTTGCATTTTTTATATTTTTTTTGAGTGAAAAGACAAAAAGAAGAAGTATTTTTGCTTCAAAAATGAACTACTTTGGGTGCGGGTACTAAACATGCTTTTTGTTTTACTTGTAAATGTCTGAATAGACCATAGTTTAACACAACGTTATTTTAGGAAACAAAAATGTGAGTTGACGGATATCGAAGTATATAAACGAATTATTATTTGCGTTAATTCCAAAATTACAGTTTTTCATTTTCTGTAACTTTTTAATTAAGAAAAGGGTATTAAAGATAAAAGTTATTTCAGTAGACGTATAATACTGCTTTGGTTGCACAAAGTGACGTCATTGCAGCGCCCTCACTCGCTCAAAACTATGACTGATTTTAATAACTCGATATAATTGTCAACTGGCCGTTTGTCTTGTCACAAGATTATCTGCTTGCATTCTGAGAGAATACTAATATATGGCGGTTTTCTCACAATATCTTTCAGTACACTCTAAAAGTTGGATTTTAATATACAAAAAATGTTTTTAGAAAGTGTATGACCTCTTGCACTAAAAAGTGCATCTGTAACAAACTAGGGTAGTATAGTTCAAAGTCATAATTATCACAACAAAAGAGTTGGAAATTTGATTATAATCTGCCGGCAGTTGAAATCAAGCGTGTTCGTGAAGAACCCCGGTAGTGCCCCCAGCGGCCGACAACTGCACAACACACCCGTCCTCCCCTGGGGATTTTGATTGTACCGTAGATTGTGAAGAATTTTAGCCGCGGGAAAAACTTCATATTGAGTGTAAAAATGTGGTGCACGCACGTGCTGCGTGGCAGACGATTTGTGAAATGTCAAGAGGTGTGTGCTTTGTGTGTGTTGCATGCTACAGGGTAAATGTCGCTTTATAGACGCGATTTGCAGCCGTCTTTGGGAACGGTTTGTGGGTCAAATGACAGTATATTTCCACGAAAGCATAACATCACTCTTAAAGGAACGATGCAGTGAATATCCAGTTCAAGTTGTTTCATACTAACAACGAAAATACCATCATGATCTGAATGCTTGTTTTAATTAGGAGTAAAAGAAGGCGGCTTTTGCCAATTCTTCTAAAAATTGACCAGCTCGCAAATTGTGTTTGCTTATAGCAAGAATTCCAAATGGAGCATATTAACATTATCAAAACCAATCCTTAAAATAAACGTGTTTAAAATTTTAAATGAGCTGTTTAATGTGGAAATCAGCTGAAAGAATGAACCTTCTACGGGAAAACGCAGAAAACGTGTGCAGGTCCACTGTGCAGGTCCGGCGGAACACTTTTGAAAGTGTGGGGCGGGGGAGCAGTGTCGGCCGGCTGCTACCCTTTCGTATGTTTTTCGTGTGCGGAACTGCCAAAGTGGGCGGCCATTTCCCCCAAGTGGAAATAATGGGGGGAATGCCCCCCTGCCCCTCCCCCCGTCCCGCCGCCTGTACTTGCCTAATTGTTTCATGAAGGTGAACATTTACAACATAAAATAAAATATTTTACAATCAGGGACCGATAATCGCTTACAAAGGAACTGGCAATGTATGGTAACATGGAAAATTACTGCCCTACATTGTATTCATGTAATACAAAAACAAATCCTATCGCATGGTACCTTTAAGATCCATTGCCCAGTGTGGTGTGCGGTGTTGGGTGACCGAGCGGTGATTAATTAAAGGTACTCGCAAACATCTCATGAAAATTGAAGTCATGGTCTGCGTTTTATAATGTGAATGTTGGCGGATTTCTTTGCAGAAAACGGCGCGCCTTGAAAAGCTCGCGAAACAGCTGGGGAAGCTGGCGGCCGCTGAGTTGGCACCCTGAGCAATCAAGCTGAAACCGAGGCACACCTTTCAGAACGAGGCTGGGTTGGAGTCCGCAACGAGGCTGTGGCCGTACGACA
>JAZGUH010001064.1:0-211062 GCA_037893225.1 Hippasteria phrygiana | reverse complement strand
GCATGTTATGCATGTCATGTAAGACGCGCAGCCCGTGAGAAGTCAGGGCATTATACTCGGCAGCAGCATGCGCATAATTCATGCCACCCGGCAACGCACATTTTTTTTTAATAGGCTTTTGTACTTCATTTTTCCCCAAAAACCTTTTCCAAACAAATTAGAAAAATAATTATTTTCACAGCTTGCTTTTCGGAAGAAATGGGCCAAAGCAATTAAACCATAGGTTACGTTACATGAGACCGGAGACCTTTACGTACTTCAGACGAGTTGTCTGCACCATGGGCGGAGATCCCGGGGGGGATGGGGGGGGGGGGGGGGGGGGGATATATCCCCTTTTTGACCTGGGGGGGATGACCAACGTAATCATCCCCCCACTTTTTAAGGTTAGACGTACTAACTTGCGCAGAGTCCGTAACTTGCCAATACCCCTTGACAGGCCAGCACCACGCAGCCCAGCAATTGCGAGTGTTGTTCGTTTATTTTCCCTGCATTGAGTTTAAACGCACTTTGTTTGTGAAGCTATAAACATAAAGTCTACAGCAATCCCCAGCAAACCTTGCGATTACACCAGACGATTCCCGTGGAGAAGGGGGGTTTATACAGTGTTCGATTTAGACGGGTGCACGCATGCACTGGTGCATGTAATTTTCCTCTGTGCACGTAAACCTCTGGTACAACGTGCACGCTGTGCATGTACTTTTTTAGGCATGTACCTGCTGGTATATTTCCCCATGTTGAACATCGTATCACATGCACAACGCGCACCCGATTTATTGCACGCAACGATCGACATGATGTGTGCGTGCCTGCATGTTACCATCGTTGTAGTCTTGGTCAAGTGCAAACAACCGCAACCGATCTGCTACCATATTATTCCTAATGTACAATGTAAGTACACGCAGCTAACATTGACTTGAGAAAAGACTCGTTAACCCGGCCCCCGCGACCTGGGGTTAGAGCAATTGATCAATAAAGCCAACCCCAAAAGCGCATCTGCAGGTGCGCGTTGCTTTGTTGCTAGTCTTGGTCAAGTGCAAGCAACCGCACTGAATGCCACCATCTTATTCCCAGTGTACAATGCATGTACATGCATCTAACACGAAGCGAAAGTCGTCTTGAGAAACGACAAACGCGTGCGGCACATGCATTGTGCACAAGACATGCAAGACAATGTTTTTGACAGCTCAACGACGTGTGATTTGGGCGTCCATGGTATAAATTATCAGCTGTTACTATAAATCAACAGTGTCGAAATAGAAACAAACGCTCGTCTTTCTAGTGCCGCAAGGAAGCCAACTGAAGGTAAATGTCGTAGTACTCCAACTACTCAACAAGTGAAGCCTTGTCATCAACCCGGCCCCCGATCCTTCCTGCCCCGATTGCCAGCGCGGCCTCGGCCCCCGGCCCGATTCGCGATCTCTCGGTGGCCGGCCCTGATATTAAATTCTAGCGGAACCGATCGAGCTCAGTCCCGGCGGGTCCGATCCCGGTGGGCCCGATCTCATGATGCTGTACACGTGGTGATTTCCATCAGGTATTTAAAAAGAAAAATTATTCCTCCGTTTTTCCGGTAAGGAAAAAGTGACGTCATCACGATAATATCGCAATATTTTGGGCCGATATTTCGGTATCAAAATATCAAACAGTCTTCTGACACCGTGGAACATGATACTACAGTAGTAACGTAACTTCGCCTTCGTCTTCTCGCGATCGTGTCAGAGATTGCTAATTACCACTGATGAAATAAACAAACAGCGAATACCAATTGTACAAAAACACATTTTATTTACAAAGCAAAACAATACTCTTAACAGCACTATACAATCATGTAATAGCTACATTTGAAAATTTGTAGGAAAACGCATTTTAAAACAACAAATATGTCTACCTATTGTTCTTTTGGGTTATGACTTGTGTGCACACTTGTGCATGTAAAATTTATTTTGTGCATGTAACTTTTTCGGTCTACATGCACCAGTGCATGCGATTTTTTTTTTTCTAAATCGACCCCTGGGTTTATACTGTTTGGAAGAGTGCCTGTTGATGAGCCCGACGACCAGTTATAGGATCCAATCATTGCCAAGCTTGGCACGAGGGGATACAAGAGTTAACAGACACGGAGATGACGACAACAGACAGAATAGACGAACAAACCAGAGTTTTTTGCCAGGAAATTGAAAAAAGATATGTATTACTATTTACATGAAAATGAATAAAACTGCTGCAAACTGCTGACTGACTGAATGGACCTGAAATATACAAATCAAAAAATTAGCTGGCCTGACGTTTCGAACTCAAGCAAGTTCTTTCTCAAAGGTGAATGACAGAGTACAAGAAACAAACATGTAGGGAACACACATGCATAAGGGGGTGGGTGGAGAAACACAAAAGAGGGATGCAAAGGAGCATGGCAGATAGGCAGTGGGTAAACATCAAAGGGAGAGGAAAGGACAGCCAGGAAGACAGGAACAAAGAGGTGTGATTAGGGTAAGGATGGAGGAGGGGAGGGATTAAGATGAAGGTTGAAGCTGGGGAAATGGACAAAGGAGTGTGGTTAGGGGGGGGGGGGGGGGGGGGGGGGGGGTTTGAATTGAAGGTGGTAATAGGGCAAGAAAAGGAACAAAGAGAAGTGGCAAGGATAAACAGGAAATGGAAAGACAACACCATTTGGCCAAGAGACCCCAAGAGGGTTATGCCAGGAGGATAATCTGTAAACAAATGACAATGGGGGAACAATTTTTTAAGTTAATCATTTCCTTCCTGGATGTTGAGACCATGTGGTTGAATAGTCCGAAGACGTTTCATCCAAACTTTCTCTCGGCTGAGGCGAACTGAGTCCTTGCGGTGGCGAAGTGATTCTATGCCCTGTAGAATCATATCAGAAATGGAATGGTTAGGCAAGTTGAAGTGATGACCAACAGGGGTGTCCATTTTCCCCAGCTTCAACCTTCATCTTAATCCCTCCCCTCCTCCATCCTTACCCTAATCACACCTCTTTGTTCCTGTCTTCCTGGCTGTCCTTTCCTCTCCCTTTGATGTTTACCCACTGCCTATCTGCCATGCTCCTTTGCATCCCTCTTTTGTGTTTCTCCACCCACCCCCTTATGCATGTGTGTTCCCTACATGTTTGTTTCTTGTACTCTGTCATTCACCTTTGAGAAAGAACTTGCTTAAGTTCGAAACGTCAGGCCAGCTAATTTTTTGATTTATTACTATTTACACTAGAATTATTGAAGAATATGGACTTAACAGAATTGGAAACTTATAACGAAAGACAAAAATTAATCAGAAATTTTCTCCTCCAAATTGCACGTAAGTCTCCAATTAAATAGCATCAATTGAATAAGCACGTTTTCCTTTCTATTTTGGTATATCGTTCTTCTACTTTCGAGCAGTTTTGTATGAGAAATCATCAATCGAAAAGACAAATTTAGTGTGGTGACAGATAGGAAGGCCAAAAAATGGCTGAACGCTGGACTCGCTACCTTGCTTAAGTAAGTTAAGCGGTCCCTTGGACCCCGTGCCGTGTCGCGCTCCACACAATGATGGCCTTTCAAAAATCCACCCCCCCTCCCCCCACCACATGTAACAAGAAATCTCCGCCCATGGTCTGCACCCATAACACTATGAACATCTTCATCCCTTAAAAATTCGTTAAAGAGCCACTTTTCCCTTAATTTACCGTGAGCCAAAATTGTCACGGTCTTTTCAACATATTAGGGAGATTAGGAGTCCGTGAAAACACCCTCAGAAAAGTCCTTTGTTTAGCCGTCCGTGAAAATCCGGTGACTTCAGCCACTAGCCATGCCAGTGCCAGATTGTGTACCGTTAGGTTTTTCACGGTGTTGTGGAATCCGTGAAAACTCCCGTATTATAATCTTGTGGTTGAGATTGGCAAGTCTGCTGCCTGGCCCTCCAGATAAGTGTTTAGAATGTTTACAATGGAGAGTTTATTGACTCCAGGTTTGAGCTTGCCCAACCGACCGAGCGCGCTATTAATTGTTGCCAAGAAAATACGTCTTATGAATAAACATGAACACGGAAGGCTAATACTGCATTCAGAACTTGCAAACCTTGCATGCTTGTCGGGATGGCGAGTAACACAATCTGGAGGGTTTTTCGAGGGAAAAAAATGAACAACGAAACGCTAACGTAAAGCGTTGAGGCATACTTTTTTGCGTTGTCATTGTGTTGTCATAGGCCTATATATTGTAAAAGTATTTATTAATAACAATTTAATTGCTTATTACGTATGGGTGAATCTGTAAAAGAAAAAAAGCTGTAGAAGGTCCTCCGTTCCTGCCCAATTCTGACTGGTTTTGACATCATTATTAATATTATTAATAACACAGTATTTTGGTAGGTACTACACAGCGGGATTGCTTGCGGGGGACGTATTAAGCCATGAACCCCAAACATGGCGGGCAGCGCCGGCACTCTGCCCTTAACTTTGCAGTGAAATCACCACATAACATGAGACAGGCGATCTATTTATAGTCTACAAAAATGGTGTATTTCCTATCCATGGTAGCAGCTTGAAAATGATAATTTTCACCTAAATTTGACCAAATTATTCCGATTGTATTGCAAAGAAGTTGTTTTCAAAACTTAAACTATTGTTGTTACCCTTTTGGTTACCCCCGGTGTAATTGTCATAATTTGACCCTTAAAACTTCTCAAAATGTGGTTTTTTGTACACTAAGCTATATTTAAATCTATGCAAATTAGTGGGCGTATCCATTTCAACCGTTCATTGAGAAATGCTTCTCTGCACTTGGGGCTGCTCGCACGTGGTTCGTGCCTCCTGCCTGTAGCTCTAAATAAATCAGCTGATTCTCATCTCGCGGAATGATGACTCTTGGTACGTATCTACACAATTCGCTGGTACCCGTCGCTAGTCTAATGGGCGGGCTGAAATAAAATATCCTCCACCCCAAGAGCCCTGAAACCTTTTAAAGTGATTGACAGCTCAACTTTTGCCAGGTATAGATTATTTATACATTGTAATACTATGTAACAAAATGTATACAATGGGTTTAGCTCCAGAGGTTCTTTGTGTAGGCCGCCCCTGGACTGCAAAGCCTGCGAAAATAAAACAAAAAATATTCCATGCCAACCACACGCGGCATCTGGCCTGGGAAGTACCGGTACATTTATCCAGCGGGCATTATCACCAGCGAGGTGATGGAGAGATCGAAGTATTGCACAAATCCAGCCAGGTGGAGCTCGACTACCAGTATTTGAAAGTCATCCTGAAGGTTTCATTAAAAATATTAAAAATTGTCCATCTTTAAAAGGGGAACAAGGGAAATTCTCTGGTCACATCGAACATACCGATTATTATATAACGTACTAGTGGCCTTCTATTTTTTTTTTCTTATCTGACGAAATCTTGTGGTTAAAAACTCTAGAAGTTTTAGCCAACATTTTGTTTTCGGTTCGGGATCATTCTTTTAAAATGCTAATTCAATTACAAAAATAAATATGTGATTCAGCAACTCGCAGAAAAATAAATAGGGGAGAAAACTATTTTTTTGGTTTTAAGTATAAGTTTAGAATAATGGACAAGCTGTCAGTAAATCTGGGATAAGATGAAAAATATATTAAAACGTTCTAAATAAAGTATACAATCAGCGTACTCTGCTGACTCTGCAGACCCCGCAGACAGCACTTCATTGTAATAAGAAAGGGGCCTATTGTTAAGCAGTTTCATTCACATGCAAATTAGCCACCTCAGCTCTGGCTGGTGGCGGGAACCATGAAAAGGCTTTGATCCAGATATCCGCAGACTAAGCTTAGACTACGCTGTTTCCCAATATTGATGGCGGGCCATAATATATTGTTTGAAGATGATATAAAAAAAACTTAAGTTTTGCAACAAATAGTTACGAAAAAATCAAATTGCGCCGGCGCCACGTTTCGGAATCTATCACCAAATTCTGATTTGACCTGAACTTATTGTAAGTCTAAAAAATGAAAGTCTCACACATTGGATTTGAACACACAAATACAATCTATTCAAGACTTACAGAAAGCTCCCTGCTTGTTTACTTGTTCCACCAGCAAAAGTGTTTACATTGTACTAGGGGTCGTAAAGGTCAAGGCAGTTACCTAATACCGTTATCTTAATTGAAACACCGTGAAATCTTCAGGGTGGTAGATGTTGTTTACCGTTATGTATGACCGATGATAATCCTCAGTGGCCAGGGTCATTAAAAAACCGTGAAAAAACCCTTACGGGATTAGTGCAATAAGCCCCAGGTAAATATCCGTGAAACATCCCTTAGGGATTTATTTCACGGAAAAGTGGACTTTTAATGGGAATTTAAGGGATTAGATGTTCATAGTGTAACCCGGTGGATGCTTGCATGAACGACATGCTGAACGACATGCTGCGCTACATCGCAGCTAATAATAACCGGTGTGAAGTTGGTTCCTTATTCGATATTCGACATTCAATATTGAACAAGTAACCAGTTCCTTATTCGATATTCCAATACACAACACACGGTGTACAAACCCGCCATGACTCGCCGAACCCAAAGTCGCATCCACGTTCGGAAATGATTATTAGACTGGTTTACTGTCCCGCCAAGAATAACGTACTTTGTTAAAACCCGTAGCCAAAGCAGCAGCAATAGTGTGTGTTGGACGAGGGGGTGGGAACTACGGGTTCAGGATAGAGGATCTTAACACGGATAAAGTTGTTTTGACATGATGGAGAGCTTTATTATCTTAAAATTGTTTTTAAAGATGCGTTTGTCAAATTGATTTTACATTTCAGGTCACATTTCGCCATTAGGTTTGTACACAAAATCAACGTCCGTGAACAATCCCCTTTAAAGTATGAAGGACCCCTTGGACCGGGCAAGGATAGTAATGGAGGGATGCAGGGGGACCCAGAGAACCGTCAAAAAATAGTGCCTGCCTGGTCCAAGGGGTTCGCGTATTTTTAAAGATTTTTTGAAGATGCGTTTATCTTAATGCACAGATCGCCATTAGGTTTGTACACAAAATCAACGTCCGTGAACAATCCCCTTTAAAGTATGAAGGACCCCTTTTTGACAAACGCATCTTTAAAAACAATTTTAAGATAATAAAGCTCTCCATCATGTCAAAACAACTTTATCAGTGTTAAGATCCTCTATCCTGAACCCGTAGTTCCCACCCCCTCGTCCAACACACACTATTGCTGCTGCTTTGGCTACGGGTTTTAACAAAGTACGTTATTCTTGGCGGGACAGTAAACCAGTCTAATAATCATTTCCGAACGTGGATGCGACTTTGGGTTCGGCGAGTCATGGCGGGTTTGTACACCGTGTGTTGTGTATTGGAATATCGAATAAGGAACTGGTTACTTGTTCAATATTGAATGTCGAATATCGAATAAGGAACCAACTTCACACCGCCCTAATAATAATAATTTTTATACACATTTTACAATGTATGACGTGTATGGAATGATAGGGTTTGTTTGTCCGAAAACTGGGCAGCAATACAACTCATGAAGCTGGCTTTGTAGGACGTCAATCTTTGAGATTCAGGCATATTCAATAATATAAATGTATACCTTCGATTAAAGTCTGGCAGAGTGGGGAGAGATCTTCCGATGATGTACTTTATGAAGCAAAGTTGGCCCTCGTGAGTTTGCACATGGGCGCCGCCATTAACTTTGATTTCAACCTCTTTCACTGGATTTTAGGTAGCCACGGAACACGAGCATGCAGGCCATGTGGCGTTGCACTTGCAGACAAGTAACGAGGTTGTTCCACAAGGCCAGCATACACAGCTACATTTAATTTGTACATGTACATGTTCACGTACGTACGTCCGTGCACATGTCATGGCGCCGGCCGCGCCGGACAGGCAGGACAACGTAATTGGCAACCAAGGAAATACATGTATGTTTTTGGCTTTTCTACGAGATGGTTCGAAACTTAATAACTGGGAAAGTTTATTAATACCCCACCAAATTTGGTCAAGAACATTTTAACAGCAAAATCTTGGAAAATAATCCAACACATGGATTATGGAAAAATCTTATTGGAGACCTTTCACGAAATTTTCGTGCAAGAAAGTTTGTGTTTGTATGTCCATGGAGGAAGGATATAGATCCTTCCTCCATGGTATGTCTTTTGGCACTAGTCCGAGTATTAATTAACTTGGAAACTAGTGCTGCAACTGATCCTCCAGGTTCGGTTCGGTTCGGTTCGGTTCGGTTCGGATTCGGTTCGGTTCGAATTCGGTTCGGATTTTTCCCGAACATCGGTTCGGTTTGGTTCGGGTTCAGAAGATTATGCATTAAAAAATCTCTCTCAAATCGCGATCGCGCCGATCGATAGTACTAACGCCAGCCCTCCCCACTGCAGTCATAACAAGTTGATTGGCACGTTGCCAAACCCGCAGGGCGCAAGATAGATAATAATGGAACAATGGTCACACCCCGGGGTCCACCGCCGCGCCAATGCTTGACTGTATCTGATTTTCAGATATGCATATTCAGTGTTTGGTCACGATTTCATCGAGTGATTCAGAGATCCATGCGACAGTACATGAACATGATCGTTAGCGCATGTGTGTGATAAGCAAAATTGACAGCCATTTTTTGAAATTGATGGTAAAAAGTACAAATTTAATTAAGTCAAAACTTTAGACAAAACGTAATTTTATTCTGGAACGTTTTTGTTCTTCAAATTTCTTTTGGCGAGCAGAGAAGGACTGGCGCATGGCGGATAAAGTGCTGCAACATTTGATTTAATTCACAAGGCAGGAGTTTTTGCTTAGAAAGGATCAATGTACATGTACATGTAGAATCCTACCACCATTTTCGGGGGTACAAATTTGCAATAAATGCAAGTATTTTTGTTCTAAACTAAAAGGTGTCCATGAGAGAGTACCTGGAGTCTGATGGGGCCCCTTGCCCCAAAAGGCTTCATCACGCCGTACGCGCTCACAAACTTTATTTTCTTAGAATCTCATCCCTGGACTGTGCATACTACGGAAGCGTAATTAGGACACGGCCCAAAAACATTTTCGCGCCCACTATTTCGCCCGGGCGGATTAGTATTTCGCCCGGGCGGATTAGTATTTCGCCCGGGCGGATTAGTATTTCGCCCGGGCGGATTAGTATTTTGCCCGGGCGGATTAGTATTTCGCCCGGGCGGATTACTATTTCGCCCGGGCGGATTACTATTTTGCCCGGGCGGATTACTATTTCGCCCGGGCGGATTACTATTTCGCCCGGGCGGATTACTATTTCGCCCGGGCGGATTACTATTTCGCCCGGGCGGATTACTATTTCGCCCGGGCGGATTACTATTTCGCCCGGGCGGATTACTATTTCGCCCGGGCGGATTACTATTTCGCCCGGGCGTATTACTGTCTAAATGGCGAAACCCGTTGGCGTTAGCATATGTTCCGATTAATCCGCCCGGGCGAAATAGTAATCCGCCCGGGCGAAATAGTAATCCGCCCGGGCGAAATAGTAATCCGCCCGGGCGAAATAGTAATCCGCCCGGGCGAAATAGTAATCCGCCCGGGCGAAATAGTAATCCGCCCAGGCGAAATAGTAATCGATCCGCCCGGGCGAAATAGTAATCCGCCCGGGCGAAATAGTAATCCGCCCGGGCGAAATAATAATCCGCCCGGGCGAAATAATAATCCGCCTGGGCAAAATAGTGGGCGAGAAATTTCTTTTTGGCGATGTCCTATATACGCTTCCGTAGTATCCCCACAAAACGAGAAATGTATATTCATATTGTGTCGCCGTGTGAACAAGCAATCATCATTGCATACTGGGCGGGGGTGGAGGGATGGAAACTCGCATGGCCGGCCGGATGCAAGCGGTCGCGACTTGGTCTTTTTTTTTTTTTTTTTTACCTTCCTGGAATGGAAAAGGCTTTTTTTAATTATTATATCGACTGTCTACATTGCATGCAGCAGTACCTGGGCTAATGTAACCGTTTACACGGTACATGTACATGTTCTCGATGTAAGGCCGAAAAAGGGCCCATACTTATCAACAGGTAAATTCAATCATATCCGTGCCGCCCGTGTGCGCTAATTTTGTCCTATCATCGCATGCATTCCTAGCGCTATCAACTTGCGTAAAGTTTGCCGAACTTCCAAACCAACAATTTCGGTTCGGTTCGGTTCGGTTCGGTTCGGTTCGGTTCGGTTCGGTTCGGTTCGGTTCGGTTCGGTTCGGTTCGGTTCGGTTCGGTTCGGTTCGGTTCGGTTCGGTTCGGTTCGGTTCGGTTCGGTTCGGTTCGGTTCGGTTCGGTTCGGTTCGGTTCGGTTCGGTTCGGTTCGGTTCGGTTCGGTTCGGTTCGGTTCGGTTCGGTTCGGTTCGGCTGCAGCACTATTGAAAACTCGCCTTAACATTTGGACATGCGATAGATCGGGTTATCATCTGTCCAAATGTTAAAAAGGCGAAAGGGTCCAATACATGTTGATTTCTTTCTGCCTTGTTTTTTTTTAATGGATTTTGCTGATGACATGATGCATGAGGTTGTGCCAAATGTACTAGGCGTTGGTTCATTCCAAGATTTTGCTGTAATTCCTCATGTGACCGATTCTGGTGGGGGAATTTAGTATTACAGCTCATGATTGATAGTAAAATATTTCCGATTTCTTTAAAGATATACTGATCGTCCACTTTTCGACTTTCAGTCCCTGATAAGTAATGTTTTTTTTAAGTGCTAGCAATTGTTCACTTTTAAACGAGACATCAAACAAAAAGTCCCAGTTATTGAGTAATTACTTTAACATGTAGAATTATTTGCAGAAAGATTTTACATTAATACCCTCACCAAAATTGGTATGGAACAGCAAATTTTGGAAAATAAGCATCCAGATACAGATCCATTTGTGTTCAGAATTGCATAAACACTTGGCACAACCTTTAATTTTGAGAATTTAGTGGGGAATTTTTAGTGCAATAGGGGAAGAAAGTTTGTGTTTTCTGTGATAGATGTTCTTAGCACCATGTACTGTACATGTATAGTCACTCAGTTCAGTAATAAGTGTTCACATACATGTTAATTTCTGCCTCATTTTTTCCAGATTTTGCTGACATTAAATCTTGAAATAACAGCTTGTGCCACATGTTTAGACAGTTGTTATCAAGGAGGGTTGGTTATTTTCCAATATTTTGCTGTTCTTGACCGATTTTGGTGGGGGGTATTAAAGTAAAATCATTTGTCCGACAACCTTAGGTTTTTCAAAAAATGAAAGAGACATGTTGAACAACAGAATTAACCATGTTTACAATTACAGTGGCTTTAAAAGTTTTAGTAAGCTTGTATTTTATTTTCTGATGGATCAGTTGACATTTTGGGGTTTTTCACTTCATTTTCCACTGGTAGAAATAAAAAAAAAATCCAGGCGACGCCCCCAAAAAGAAGCGAGCGGGGACGCTGTTTTTTTTTTTTACTCCTTTACTG
The DNA here is from genome assembly GCA_037893225.1 of Hippasteria phrygiana. Taxonomy (NCBI): domain Eukaryota; kingdom Metazoa; phylum Echinodermata; class Asteroidea; order Valvatida; family Goniasteridae; genus Hippasteria; species Hippasteria phrygiana. The sequence goes on along the minus strand of JAZGUH010001064.1, from coordinate 199,618 downwards.
ATGTACCTTTAAGAAAAATGCCCCACATTCGTGATAATCATATCGATTCCCCCACACCTATCTTTGCTGTTAGGGGTGGATCTTCAGAAGGGGGGGGGGGGGGGGGCGTACATGTACCTCGGCCCAAAGCCCAAATGTGCGAGTTGCAATTGTGTGATGAAACTTTCATTATATGTTATATGTAAGCCACAAGTTGATGGGGGAAAAAAAGTCAGTGAAAGGGGGGGGGGCGCTGCTGTATTGTTTTGTTTCAAAATCAAAGTCACACTCTCTGCGTGATGATGGGTAGAGATGAACAGTGCAGATGTATTAATTAATTAATTTAATTAATTTAATTAATTAACCCTAACCAGGGCTAGTAAATCCAACGGTGACCGTCATGAGTTTCCTGCTCAATCCAATGCAGTCCGATTGTAACACTATGAGTTAGCTGCTCTGATCTCTCTGCAATCCAACAGGGTCCAAATTGTTGGATCCTGTTGGATTCAGCAGGGTTTAGGGTTAAAGACTCAAGATTGCATGAATAAAACTATAAAACAATATTGTGAATTGTGTGCTGATTTGTTAATATTAAATTAACAATTACTTGTGTTTGTATATATACACATTAACTGCTTAGATTCCTTTTAGAAACACAATTAAGTTATAACTCCATGTATGTGACAAACTTAGCAATTAATGCTGCTGTAATAATACATTTCTTACAGAAGCTCAAGCAACACAGCACAGAATACGTAAATCCCGGATTTGTATGGGATCGGGTACATGTACATGTATATGTGGATATCCTGTGTATAGGGAGTTAATATATATTACTTTTTAAATTTTGTTTAAAAAAAAAGTGCTAACAGTACTAGTTTTTTCCACTCCAGGGAAATTTGTTTTTGTTTGTTTTGTTGTTTTTTATTTTATTGTATTTATAGGTTTTGGTTCATGAAGACAAAGTCGTGATGTACATATCGTAATTAAAAATAAATAACTCCTGTTTTTTTTTCAAGTGGTAAGTTATAATGTATGTGACTTTTGAAATTCTTAATTTCTGACTTTTTTATGGCAAAGATCCATTAAGCAGGGATTTCATCTCAGTGCGGTAAGACTTTGGCGAGCCTCAGTTTGTACACTTAGTATTTAGATTATTGGTTGATTGATTGGATCTTGGCATAACCATACTGTTCTCATGCAGAGCTAACACATAGGCCTCAGTCATACATTTTGAGACTTACATACATACATTTGTACATATTTTCAGGTAGGTCTCCAGATTTTAATAAGCTTTGTTTGATGTACCGTCAGCATAGGCCAATTATGTATTGTATACATTGTCGTGTTTAGGTGAGTATGCACTGATCATAGGCATCAAACCTGGGATCTGATGCATTTGTGCCACACTCCATGGCCATAATGTTTGCAGCATTACCACACTTAAATGCTACATTTGTAAACTCCTCAACTGTGCACTGAGTTTCCTTGTCTTCACTTGGCACAGTTTGGATCAGGTTGCATTGTGTTTCCTTTTCCTGATGCTTGCTCTCTCTGGAGTCTCCAACAGACAGGTGTATGATGTCTTGTGGACTGCTGTGCATCATGACTCCCGGTTCTTGCACATCTGGGCTGGTTGGCAGAATTTTGGAGTTCTCATCTGCAGGTAGCTCTGGACCAAATTTATCAGCAATGTCATCACACTTTGTCTTTGGATCCAGGTGTCTTGTCGGGTAAGAATTTGTGTCATCAAAGGAAACAATGAGATCTCTCGTGCTGCCTTGTGCCTCTTCCTGTTTGCGGCTCTCTTCTTTTATTTTGATTGGAACTTGAAAGCAGTTGGCGTCTTGATGTTTGGGTTGATGATTTTGTAGCTCATTGTGTTTTACCATACAAGGTGTGGTTTCTGTGTCCTGTTGGTTTGGATCAGGCACCTGTTGATCTGGTGTCTGTTTTGCATGTTGTTGGTAGTCTAGTTTTTGCTCTGTGGTCCGTTCCTTGAAAAATAGAATAAGAAAAGTATTATGATGGAAATTAACTATGTTTCTTGAGAAACTGTTGGTTGGCATCAGCAGCATAGCTGGGGGGGGGGAGGGGGGGGGGGGGCATTCACCCCAGTCGCCAGGCCTCCCCTCCCCCACCACTTGCCCTCTTCCCCCCCCCCCCCCCCCACTCCCCCCCTCCCCCCTTTTCCCCCACCTATGGAGAGAGCCCTGGCTATAAGCCGCTGGTTGGCATGCATCACACAGATTTCCCTTTTTGAAATCTTTTGAAACAGTGGTGTATAATGTTGATCCGTTGAAACTGATGATATGCATATGTACATGTAGATAACTTCTACCTGTATGTACAGTGTATGTAGAGACCGGAAAAGCAATTTTCACATTAAATAAGTAAATAAATTGAACTGATCTGATAGTGGCTTTTATTCCCTCTAACCATCACCCACTTAAAAATTAATAAATTCTCTCTTGCCACTTCCACCTTTGTCTTTTTAACTTTTCAGATTTCCAATTGGTGCCCCACCCTCCACTGCCATGAACAAAGATATTGACAAACTGGGAGACTGCCAACATTGGTAGAGCACTATAGAGCTGTAGTATAGCTACAATCCCGGTCAAAATGCTTGGGCCACGTGATGATAAACATATCCTCCCCCGCGCCCCCGCTCAATGTTGTAATATCAAGCCGGCGCGCATTCCGCGCAATAAGAGCCAACATTGACCGGGGGCAGGGGTGTCGGGGGCCCAACGAGATTTGGCCGGGATTGTCTGAAATTTTCTTTCAAAAAAAAAAAAAAAAAACATTAAAGAAGACCTACGTGTGAGAAGCAATGGATGGTCATTGCTTTCCGAGTGAAGGAGTAATTAAAAGAAATGGAAGAGAAAAGAAAAGAGTTATTTTTCTCGGGTTGGATTCGAACCCACGACTCTTACATTTGAATGTACAAGTCCAAACCACTAGACCATGTGAGTCACAGATGCCAAGAGGCTTTATTGACCGTTCAATTTCCGGACACAGATGATCCCAATTGTTTTGTAGTGCGCATCGTACATGATGTACCATGACGAATAACCATGCCATTTTGTCAAATAACTTTACAAAAGACATTTTTGTTCTATGCGAAAAGCGCATTACGCTACACAAACCACCTACAAGCCTCTTCCAATTTTTCAGCCGTCTCATTGCGTGATTTGTCAGAAAATTCAACGGTTAACCCTCGCCACCAAATAGTAAAGGAGAGTCAGTCATTTCTTTATTTATTTAGTGGCGAGGGTTAACCGTTGAATTTTCCGACAATTCAAGGAATGAGGTAGTTGAAAAATATGGAAGAGGCTTGTATGTTTGTGTAGTGTAATGCGCTTTTCGCGTTTAACAAAAATTGTCTCTATTTTGTGAAGTTATTTGACAAAATGTCATGGCTAATCGTCATGGTACATTGTGTACGATGCGCACTGCAAAACAAGTGCTGGCGCAAGCGCATTACAGCCAGGAATCGTCATTCTGTTAACCCTATCCGGACCGGGCTTAGTTTGGTATGTACGGAGACCCCCGGAGACCCCCGTGTTTTTCCCAAGTTCACAAGCGATTTTCAGGAAACAGGCCACACATAATTCAGTTTAGGAAAGTCGCAATGATGACGTCCACAACTTTTAACAAGTGCCAACTGTAGGGCGTTGGGGGCTATTTTTCAACTTGGTGTGAAAACAATCGTATTTCTCCCGTAATTAACGTCTTGGTTGTCCGAACGGTCAAACAAAAATTATGACAACCTAATTAGTTGGACATAATCACTAAAATAGAATTCGATGTTTAGACGGGGATCACCGTTGGGGGCGATATAATCCGGTAATTTATACTATTTGGGTTGAAAAGTTGATTTTGCGTGTTTTCAACTCTTTATAGATAAACTAGGCGAACTTTCAGACAATCCCGGTCAAAATGCTTGGGCCACGTGATGATAAACATATCCTCCCCCGCGCCCCCGCTCAATGTTGTAATATCAAGCCAGCACGCATTCCGCGCAATAAGAGCCAACATTGACCGGGGGCAGGGGTGTCGGGGGCCCAACGAGATTTGGCCGGGATTGTAGAGTCCTGCAAGTCATTTCACAAGTCCTTTTATACAAGTCCAGTCATCAGTCCTTTCATAAAGCCAGTCACAAGTAACTGGATGAACAATGACAAAGGAATGTCTTTGTCAAAGCTCATTTGAATAGAGTACCAAAGTGATGAAGTCAATCAATGCAATGTTTGGAACCAGAATACATTCTAAACTGCATGTGTTTGGAACCAGTTGCCGCGGCAACTCAGACTTCGGACTTCGGTACTCTATAGCTTGTGATTGGAATTATAGGACTGGAGTGGAAGTTGTGATGGACTTGTGATGGACTTGTGATGGACTTGTGATGGACTTGTGATGGACTTGTGATGGACTTGTGATGGACTTGTGATGGACTTGTGATGGACTCGACTATACATCCCTGTAGAGCACTGGTATGTAACTTGGAGGTTCAGATTCAAATCCCACTCTGAGATTTCTTTGTTCACTTTGAAAATGAATTAAAAATTACCTAGTCAGTTTCCTTTTGGTTTGTTTGATGATAAAAAAAAAATCTAATTAATCAATTATAACTACATGTACATATACAGTGTTTTTTGCTATACTCGCAAGGACAATGCTTTGTGTTTCCTATTCTTCCTTTAATATAACCCAACCCCATAGACTAAGCACGTATCCTTACGTTCAAGGACCGATTTTAACAAAAGACTGTCTCTCGAGGACAAGAAAGATTCTTTTGTGTGTTCTTTCTCCTCTTGTCCTCGAACGTAGTACAATACAAGAGCACATATACATGTATATGCAACAATATCGCCACTTTAAAAATGCCTTAAGGATTGAATTATGTGACAATTTTGAATTATCTGCATTGGATTCTGATAAGATAAAGGAGTAAACCTGCACAAAAGAAAGAAATGAACTGACTTTGAGAATTTGATCAAGTTTTGCCCTACTAAAAATGAATGTACGTGACTAAAGTTCATTTACACTAGCTAAAAATGGAGTACATGAACATTGTACTCCCATAAGTACATACATGCAACACAATGGGAACATATTGTACAGTAATGTGCATGTCAGTGCCATTGTTCTTCTTGAACCTGAAGTGAGATGTGAATCTTATGCACGGAGATACATGTAAGTCGTTTTCCTCTCCAAATTCAAGCCTTTTCATTCAAGGTATTGATTTATTATTTTCAATGGTTTGGAATGTGCAAAACTGCATGGGTTTTGTGAATGTCAATGTGGTGTATACTGCAGTTGCTTGGATCCGTGCGATACATGCAGAACAAATTTGCCCATACTCATGCTAAACCTGCTACATGTATGTCTGTGCTGCTGTGTCTGAAGAAAACTGTATGTCTTTAGCGTTTACTACTACATGTGAGTGTTGTTTTATCATGTGCTATACGCGAAGATTGATATGCACAATGCTTTTGGTATGTGTCACCCCGAAAAATTGAATGACCAATGATTAAGTAACAGACTGAATAAGTTTCTAATTTTGAATCAGGAGTGGGGGGGGGGGGGCCTTTAATTTCGTCAGTATTAATACTGACGAAATTAAAGGCCCCCCCCCCCCACTCCTGATTCAAAATTTGAAACTTATTCAGTCTGTTACTTAATCATTGGTCATTCAATTTTTCGGGGTGACACATCCCAAAAGCATTGACATACAATGTAGTAGCTTTAACGTGAAAAAGAAGTGTACATTTATTAATACATTTCGCTCTCAGCCATGACTCTACAAAATGGTCCACTGTCTTATTGATCATCCATAAACAAACAAAAAATCTCTCATCATCACCTCTGTGACTGGAACATTGATGAAGCCTTCCATTTCATCTGTGTTTTGCTTCATGGGGAAATTAAAGAAGTCCGTCATGAATGTTCGGGATCCTGTATGCATAATATTTGATATAAGGAAGGAAGGAAAATAATATGAGAAAATGTTGCAGGTGCCTTGAATTATGAATGTTCCTACATGTACATGTAGTTGGAGTGAACAAGGATCAGACAAATAATATGAACAGCACAAATTTTGTGTTTTCATTGTCACAATATTATCAAATCTACTGCAGCCACCACAGTACCGGTCCAATAGATACATGTAGACAATTAAGCATATTTTTGTACAGGGTTATAGACAGGTGTTCCTTTTTGTAGACCAGCAGAGACATGTGGGTATAATTTTGACTCAAAAGAGTTTGCTCAGACCAAAGCATTGTGGTTCAACGCGCTTTGTGAACCTCACTGTGCTCGCATTATATTAACTAGTGCAGTGCCCGTTCAACTTGAAATGTTTCTTGTTCGAAATGGACAAATTGCTTAGATTTCGTTAAAAAAAGCTACGGGTGTGTTTCCAAGCCACACGTGTATCACAGCTTAGGAAGTGAGTTTCTTGGGAAGAGCTGGGGCCGATTTCACGAAACGCTAAGACGCGTCTTAGGAAGAGTAACTCGTCTTAACTCGCGACTCTTCCTAGGATCGATTTCACCAAAGTTAGGAAGTGTTCAACACGTCCTAACTTCCTTAGCAACGCGGCTGAACTCGTCCTAACTTAAGATCGGTCAGGGGGTCGTCTTATCTATGCGAACACGTACAATTTACTGAAAAGCAACAATGGCGCTAAATATCTTTCTCGCTGATTACAAAGCTCGGCGGGTAATTAGGAGAGAGAGGATATTCCGAGATAGAAGAAATCCACTAGATAATCTAAATGACGAGGAAATTCTCAAGAGATATAGGTCCACCAGGCAGGGAATATTCGAAGGGTTGGAGATGAATTGGAGCCCGATACCCGGGTGAGTGTAATATTAATAAAGGGATAAAATTGTGATGACCCGGTCTATACCACGTCAATAATAACCGAGAAGGGGCGTAACCTTACGACCCTTACGAAAAATGCAAAAACCTCCCGTAAAAAGGACAAAATACAAAGCTTTTTCTCCCCACTTTTTCTCCCATTTGCTCAGTACAAAACACATGCGTATCGGCCTTGTGAGCGCGTGAAGGCACACCGCGGCTGTCTATCGCGTGCGCGTACGCACACGCACGAATGCACACGCACGAATGCAGCGTTTTATACGCGTGCATTAGCGTTGTCTTACATTATAAAGTTCAGTAAATATTGTGCGCTCACCTACTACGCTCTCCGGTTGCGTATCGGCTGAGAACAGTTGGTTATGACGTTTTTAACAGCCGTTTTTAGAAAGGGTTTTTAACAGCCGTTTTTAACAACCGTTTTTAACAGCCGTGTGTAAACAACCGTTTAAACACACATACGTGACAGGCTCTCGACCAATAGGGATAGTGAAACTCGCTGAGGCATTTATAAATCAGCATTCAAATTGTTCATCCAAAACAATCACCAATTAATCATCTTGAATTTACTGCATGCGCGTACACATCCGACGTCTGTTACGTGAAAGTGCCAAATTGAACATGATACAGCCGTTGCATGCGAAAGGTCATCCTCGTCCAATAATTAGCGGTTCGTTTATCTGTATTTCGGATGCGTCTTGCTTAAGAAGGGTTTAGTGAAATCGATCTCAGGACGCGTCTTAGCTAAGATCGATCTTAGAGCAGGAACTCGTCTTAAGTCCTAAGATGAGTCATAACTTAAGAAGAGTTTCGTGAAATCGGCCCCTGGTTTTGTAACACTGATGCACATGCGTCTAATCTGCATATTAGATCACGCCCCATTGCATGCGTGGTGGTCTATACCTGTGGCGGTACAGTGCAGTGCCCGTTCAAAATGTGCAGCAGTGCGTGGTGGTCTATACTGCCATGTTTGCGGGTCTATATAGGCCTTAGGTATTGCTGCTTTTTTGCAGCTTTGTTTGAGAACCGCTCATCTAAACAACTTCAAACTTGACACTGCACATTCGTGGGTCCTGAGCAATACACCTGCCGATTTTCAACTTCATATAGTGCCCGGTTCTGGAGATAATCGAATTAAGCACGTACTTCTTTGTGCAAGGACCGATTTCAACAAAAGACTTGACCTGCGAGGACTGAAAGGTTTCTTTGTATTTCCTTTCTCCTCTTGTCCTCGGAGATATATACAGGACCTGTACACGCAGTCGTACTTTCCTATACTCGTGAGGACTGCTTTGTGTTTCCTATTGTTCCTTTAATATAACCCAACCCCATAGACTATAAGCACGTACTTCTACGTTCGAGGACTGATTTTAACAAAAGACCGTCTCCCGAGGACAAGAAAGATTCCTTTGTATTTTCTTTCTCCCCTTGTCCTCGAATGTATTGTACAGTACATGTACATCAAGTGTGTAAATACCGGCAATCGCGGACCTCCTATTGTCCCTCTTTTGTTTGTACTTCAACTTTTTCGGAAGGCCTCCCATATGTTTTCCACACGATTTTCAATCGTGGACGTTTGGTCAATCGTGGACCCTTTGTCTATCCACGATTGCCGGTATTTACACACGCACACAGACAGAGATTCCTGGAATTATAGTAAGATTAGATGTACGTTTTTGTGGGTATACTATAGCTGCCCCTTTGTTGTGGAACCATGGACAAAGGCACGTGCAATGTGTAAGGTCCATGATGGAATTGCCTATAGATGCATCAAAAGGTAACAATATGATCATTGCGATAAGGTTCTTTTCAGAACCCATACCTCTCGTTAGTTGAGATAAACACATGGTGTTACCGCATACCGAAACGATATCGATATTTCACCATGCAAAGCCTCAAAACATATAATATGATCATTATGATGTACTAGTGTACACAAATGCTGAATTACTGTTATGTATGGCGAGCCAATAAAATCATCTTCAGAAATATTTTAACTGACAGGACAAATTTCTCCTATATTGTACATGTAACTGAGTGTGATAAGTGAGCTACATGTACATGCATTTTGTATGTACACTCTTTTTGAATGAGTTAAAAATAAAATATTTGGAAAAAAACTGGAAAGCACTCCGGCCCTGCTGACAGAGTTTGTTAATCATTAACATTGCCATGACTTTCATACATGTAAAGGCATCTAACACTAGTTACACTACAACTGTTTTGAAACCACATTTTTAAACTGCTTTTTAAATTTTCACATTAATGGTTAACATAATTACTGGTACAAAGTTCAACCTGATGCATGTACTAAAAACCACTTTCAAGACCTTTTACGATGAACAGGCAAGGAATGGCAAGAAATGGATCAGAAAATCATAATTGCAAATGTAATTACAGTACAATGGTAAGGAGGGCAGGGGTGGAGAGATTGTCAGTGTTATGAAGAATTGACCCCATTTTCTTTTGTTCCAGAAAAATATTTTGCCAACATGTAGGTGTTGTGAAGTGAGTGGCGCTTTGATACATGTAACTTTGAAATGTTTGCATTTATTAGAATACACAAAATCTAATGGGTTCATTCTTGTTTTCTTCATTTACAAAAAAAACAAACAAGAAACACTGAAAAATTGTTGCTGGGGGTGTAGGAATGATCTGAAGTAGTATGTGTTTAAAATTATTTTACTTTTACATTACCTGTTTTTGATGTTGGGTCTTGAAGAACTGGACTGTGTCTGCATAATTGTAATTCACTGTCTAGCTGCAAAACCTAGTAGGAAGCAATGGAATAACACATACTTTAACAGCTTGTTTTCACAGATGATATGCTTTTTTCTTAAGTTTACAACAGATAAAAGGTATGAAATTAGAGAAACCAAAGTTCCAACAGAATTGAAAATGGAATACTTCATTTTGCATGGCAGAGTTACATGGTCCTGTTAACCCCTTGAGTACGGTTATTTATAACGAGGTGCCGGGGCGGCCTGTGCAGCCAAGTGAAACAGACACAATAGGCGGGTTCAGCCAAGCGTAACATACACAATAATCCAACAATGGATTGAAACTTGCATGTATAGACGTCATCCGGCCTGTTATAATTTTTTTTTTTACATGTATAGACGTCATCCGTCTTCAAAGGGTTTTAAAGATGTGATGATAAGAGCTAGTTCTCAGGGGGAAAAAATGAGCCGGGTTAGAGTTATCCAGGCATAAAATTTACATTTGGCTTGACAATATACATGCAAGTACTTGCTGTTTTGCTGGTTATCTCTTTCTAATAAGTCACTTGTCCTCTGTATTGGACTGAAAATACAGGTTTGATTAAAGTTGGTGTGATAACTCACCTCCTTTAGAACTTGTTCACAGACTTTGCTCATTGGCTTTCTAGTGGTCTTGCTACTAGTCCTGTAGATTATGATGTTGGTTTTAATCAGTGTCAATTTACACAAACTTGAAATGAAGTTAAATTTATGTGTATTGTAAGAAGGCTTTTTTGTAAATTATATCACCTTTATATTAAAATGGCATAAAATACTTCCTGTTGTGTGAATGTTATGCATCTTACAAAAATGAAACTTGCACTATTTTCCCTACTATATAGCCCCGGACTAGTTCATTGAATAATTCACTGCCCTTGAAGTTGTACTATCTTGTAGTATTAGTTTTACATGTATATTATTTGCTAATACGTTTTAAAGAGGTATCAGTTTCATACATGTACTTGTAGCCCGCTGATTTTGTCACAAGGCAGCAGGACAACTTGTGGATGAACTGCCAGCAACATTTTTTTAGTGGTAGTGGTGTACTCCGATCCAGGCTAAGTACAAAAAAGTCTTGAATAATTTTTAACCATGTGCCCTGCAGTTTTTTCTATGAATGCTAAACAAATTAAACTTACTGGAAATATAATCTGTGATAAGGCCAATTGACCGAATAATTGCCATTAAAATTACACCATGCATGTATGTGTAAATAATCAATTTGATGTAGAAGAATTGCTGTATTTGAGACAATTATCATTTCACATTATGTTACATTGTACATGTACTTCCATACCTTTCTTTTAGGTCAGCAGGGGGATTTTCTGTCACAGCATGCCCTGTTAAAAGGACAGACATTGACTTGGAAATTAAAGTTTGGAAAAGCTTTTGCTATACAAATTAATAAGGACTTTTTTACTAGAGCCTCTCAACAACCCGGGTTGAAGTTAACCCCGGGGTCACCCTGGGATGAATCTCGATTTATTCAACCCTGTGTTGTTTTCACTTGTTTAAAGTTCAGCCCAGGGCGATAGGACTCCGGCTCATTTTACACAACTGTTTTCAACCTGGGCGAGTGCTTCAACCCGTGTTTAGAATCTCAACCCTAATCTGGAGCAGGATCTAGAGGCCTTTTCACACTACGAATAATCTCGGTGTTGTGCACGGGTCCGACACATGTTAACTAGACTGACTTTTTCACACTACAACATTTCAAAACGGCACTGCATATGACCCATGTAGAGCGCTCATCAACCCGTGTCGAAACTAACCCTGCTTGATGAGGTGGGTTGATGAGAGCTCTCGCCCCGTTTTGAGAAGTTCGACCCGTGTTGAAAGTCGTAGTATGAACACCTCTGGGGGCGTTTGGGTACGTGCGCGTGGGAGCGTTGGGGTTTATGTGCGAGTGGGCGTGTTGGGGTTTTCAAACCGCGTGGACGAAAAATGCCGGAGAACAAAAGAGAACAATATCATCCGTGATTCCCAGCATACGTCTCTTGATTGGGAGTGTGTACAAAACATATGGAGGTCTTCCGAAAAAGTTGAAGTACAAACAAAAGAGGGAACAATAGGATGTCCACGTTTAGAGGTCAATTACATCTGTGTGTGTGCACACATTCTGATTTTTACATCCCTGTGGAGACATGGCATTGTTCTCCCCCTTTGTCCCTGTACTTAATATAGCAAACCCCCATAGACTTTGCACACAAAATTCCAAGTGGAGACAACCTAACCCATAGAATTGCCTAGTGTGGAGACCTATTCCCTTTGTCTCTATTGTTTTCATGTCTCCACAGGGTACTGAATATCCGTCCACACACAGCACCACACACTGCAGTGTATGGGGGATTTTCCAATTCGATCTGTGTAGAACGGCCGGGCCGTGTGTCTAGTGTGAAACGATTGCACATTACACGGGTAAGCGCAAATGCTGGTGTTACGTTGAGTAGTGTGAAAATCAGCGTAATTGACCTGTGTTGAAATTTTAAGTCTACACGGGTTGGACCCGTGTAGATTTCGACACGGGTCGAGCGTACCCATATGTGTGTGAAAACGCCTTATATGTAATTCAATACAGGTTGAAACGAATCTTGGGGTTCACGCAGGGTTGACGTGGAGTTGGCACGTGGTTGGCATGGTGTTGAATATTGTCAACTGTGAAACTTTGCTTGTTTTCAACCCTGTGTCAACCACGAGATTTGTAATGTGAATATAGGCCTGTAAATTGGATTAACCCTAACAGTCCTGAATCGATCCTCAGATTTTAATACGATTTTCCATACCAACTAGGAAGTTAGGGTTAAAGATGTGTTGATGTATATAAAGTGGCTGCATGTACATCTACATGTACATGTACATCAGAGCCAATTTCAAATTTCCATTTAAAATTGTTTACTGATGATGGCCACTGAAGGGCTATAATATATGTTGATGAAAAAGTTTGCTTGTTTATATATTTTAAAGTCTTGATCGTGTTTTTTTTAAATAGCTTGTTACATTGCGTAAGTGTCGTGTCATTTCAGAAAATCCGCTTTGCAAAAATTGAATTGTTGGCAGTCTGCCAATAATTTGGAATTTGTCAAATTATTGATAACTACATGCAGCAGCCTATCCAGCTTTTTGTGCCAGGGAGGGCAAACAACGTCTGAACCATCTTAAAACCGTTGCAAAAACACTATTTTCTTTTGTTTTTTATGACGTCTCAAATGCCGCCGGGGGGGGGGGGGGGGGGGGGGGGGAAGTTCCCCCCCCCCCCCCCCCCCCCCCCCCCCCCCCGCACTGGATACGCCACTGACTACATGTAAATGTTGGCAGATATTGTTTTTGTTCAATATTGTTTTTGTTAATTGGAAAGCTAATGGCATTAGAAAATTAGAAGTTCCATTTTAAAATTAATTCTTGGGATGCCACACCCAAAAGCATGGACATCAGCAAATACAGTGTCTGCCTGAGAGTGTCCAACAATTTGTTGCAAATTAGACAAGAAAAATAGCTGCATGGCTTACCTGATACAAAGGCTTTCCACTTGAATGAGTTTGCTTTACTCAGCGGTGAGACATCAGGGTACTCGGTCTGAGAAATTTCCTTCAAAGAATTCTGATCTTTTGGAGGTGTTCCACTGTTCCTGCTGTTTGTTGACTCTGGCAGACAACTGACATCTGCAGATTTGTTTGGCCTGTTTGTGTCTGACGGTTTTATTTTCTGGCATGCTTTGCTTGATTTGGCAGATGTGTACATGTATGGTATGATTTCCGCTCGTTTACCAAATGGCGACAGGAAATTGTCCTCCTCCTTGCAGACCAAATCTACTTGCTGAAGCGTCAACTCAAATTGTTCCTGGAGATTTTGTAGATGGTCAGATGGTCCCTGTAAATAGTCCCTGTAGCTATCACGGAAGGTAATAAGGCTGGTGTCTGAACTGCACTCCTCAGCAGAAAGACTGCCTGGGTCAGGGCATCTCATTTTGATCTCTTTCAGTGGGCTTGGAGTTCGTGTTAGGTCTATGGGGCTAGAGACGAGTTTTCTTTTCTGAAGACCTTTTATTTGTTGGGGGGTAGAGCTGGTAGTTGAGAAAATTGTTCCCTTAAGAAGTAAAGAAACAGCCACTTGATTTTAAATATATACCTCATTGCCGTTTACATTCTTCATGATATGTTCATTGTGTTTGTATTTTCAAATATGATGGGATTCCCCAAGATAAAATTCCCTGACAATATATGACAGCGAGTAAGATGTTGCAAGTATGACTTTCTGATTTGGCTACCAGGTTGAAAAGAGTGATAAATGAGCATTATGCTGGTATCTTTTTTGGTGCATGGGCATTTAATTTTGACCTCAAGTTGAGATGTTTCAAAAGAAATCTTGCAGAAAATAAGATTTACAGAATTGAAAGATTGTACAAGACTAATGTAAATGCACAAACTATTCAGCAATAATTGTTTTACTGCATGTACATGTATTTTTCACATTTTGAGACACACTTGACTCTTTTTGCGACGGAAGCAGGGTTATTCAGACTCCCAAATTTTTCGCATCACGATGAACACGGACAGAAACGCGGAATTTGCTTAAGAACACGGAATCAAAAAAATGAAGAGAATAAAATGGAAAACACACATTTTGTTCAAAATTTACCTTAAAAAACCCAACCACGGAGAATACTTCCTCTCAAAATTCGACAAAAACAAAACAAAAACAGTAAACAAACGCTGCTTTCAATCATGATCCCTCGGTGCCGATCCCAATCGGTGCGGCGCGGCGGACAGCAGTACGAATATGTAATGCATGGATGAACGTCTGTTCGCCGTGTTGTTGCAATAAAATTTTTACACCAATGCGGCGGCATTGCGACTGCCCCGTACAATACTAGACTTGACAAGCCACTAAATAGTAGGAAGCAAAGAGTGCCGGTACCAGCTGAATGAATTGTGTGTTGTGCGCGCTGCATGCGCTGATCGTGCATTTCCCTCTGTCTTGTCTGTGACAGGCAGTGGGCCATCATGCCAAAGTGGAAGGCTTTGCCGTCAACAAAAATGAAAAACGAAACTCTGTCACCGCAACTCCGTGTGCGCCAATATCCCCAGGAAGGACTATATATGTCAGACGAAATCCTTTTTTGCAAATACTGCTCGCACAATGAAGTTGACAGTTACAAACATGTGTGTTTTTCTTTTTAATTAACACCGTTGTTTTCACGGAATTTTACTAAAAATAACACCGGCAAAAAACAGATTTTCAAATAAAAAAAAATGGAATCTAGCAAAAAATAAAACGGAAAATTTGGGAGTCTGGTTATTACATATTATACAAAGGGGGGGGGGGGGGATTTGCCCACCCCACACCGTCCGGTGGCCTTTTTAGTAATTAAGATAAGTTCATCAGTAGGCTCTGTGTATTGTGATGCATAAGTTTAAATTCAGCTTTTAAGTACAAATTTTATGTGTTTAGTACCTGTGAATTCAGATGATTGTCTTGACTTTGCATGGTAAGTGATGAAGCTGTACTCGATTCTGATGGGATGGAGGACAGCGGACTGTAGTCAAAACTGATGGAATTTAAATGAAATAAAAATTATCGTTAAAAACCACAAGGGAAACTGACTTACACATAGGTAATTTGAATGAATTTTCGAAGTGAAAAAGAAAGCTGGCAGGAGCAGGATTTGGACCAGCAACCTCTGGAATACCATACCGGTGCTCTACCCAACTGAGCTATCTTGCCCTATGGGGGCCTTCACAAAATAGTGTCTTTGTTAGGGGGCGAAAAAGTTAAAAAGTCATATATCCCACGTTGTATCGTAAAGTTGGGGCATGATCCCTGCCTATCAGCATTATGGGTTTATGATTTCTGACTAGGCCCCCCCCCCCAACAAGGATTTAAACATACCAGTACTTTTCTGAAAGAATTTGTTAGCTTACATATAGGCTAAGAATAATGTTTTGTACTGCATGATTTGGTAAATTTTTGGAGTTGAACTTTTGTTTTATTGTTTTTTAATTGTGTACTCTGAAAGTTGACAGTAAACTGAATTGCATGAAATTAGAAATTTAAACTTTGGAACTATTCGCAATAGTTTGTGAAGGTGACTTTTTATTAAATTAATGTAATTGTTTCAAGCAAACCAATGCAGACATCTCTTTTGTACTTACTCCTCACTAAATGTCTCATCATCACTGATTGCTGGCAGTTCATATGGAAGTTCTTCCTTTGGACAAAGTACATCGTCGCTTTTCGGCACAAAACTGAAGAACAGATCTTCGAAGTGTTTCCCTTGGTGTTTCATGGGCTGAAGTGGTGCATTGGGTAATGCTTCTGTCATTGGCGTACTGTGAAATACATGCTGGCTCCCTTGGAAGGTGTGATCACTCTGATCACCATACAGAGGCGTCTGTGTACATGCAAATGTTCAGGCACATTAAAGTGTTTTAAAGAGAATTCTTGTTTCAAATCAACAGAGAACACGTTCATATTTAATTGTTGATTTTCATTTTTGCCTTTTTAAAGATATAAGATCAAAATGTGGCTACTTTTCCGTAGAAATGAAAAGTCTTGGCTACAAATCGATATCAGGCAATGTAGCCTCAAATTTGGCCCCAAATAAGAAATGCATGCAAAACCACGACTAACCTAACAATAGAAAAGTATTTATGAAAAACGACAGTTAAATGTAAACGTGTTAGAGATAGTTTGTTTCCAAATTATGGCCTTAATTAACCCATAACTACCCCAAGCCTTACAAACTCCAACAGCAGGTTGTGTGGAATTTTGATGGGTTCAGGACTGTAGCGCCTTATTAGCACCATTACTTTACATGGAGCTATATGATGCCCCAATAAGTCCAAAGAATGTGCCATAGGTATACTGCACAGTGTTGGATTGTGACAGGTTGAAGAAACTATACCTAGTAAAAATGCCTAGAGGGTTAACAAAAATGTACTGTCATGCTGAATATACTCATGTGTAGTATATAAGCTTAATTGTAGTGTATTCCTATTTTCTTATTTTGAAACCTGAATTTATTGTTTTTAATGAATTTCATACCTGATTAAACTAAAATACCAAATGAATACACAATAATTACTGCTGCAAATCAACAGCTGAGAGTATGTACCTGTTTCACCTGCATCTCTACTTCCAGTGAAGATAAACAAAACTGCCTGTCTGTGAAACACCGATGAGCTACACAAAATGATTGTTTCATTGACCACGTTTCATAACATTTGAAAACTGTATCACTGTAAATCATGCATGCTTCATATTTTGTGTGAGTTTACAAACTACACGTACCTTTAAATCTTTGTCAGTTTTTATCCATTGCATAGCACACTCCAATGTCTCAGCTGATGATGAATTCAAGGTGCTGCTGGCCCATGGTGCTTGTATCTGATCTCTTGAATGCATATTGGAGGGATGAGTGCTATTAAAAAGGAAACATCAGCACGCTGACACAATAAGCCAGTTCGGTATTTCAACTGCGCATGTGCACAATGACATGGGTCGCGGGTCATTCGGGATAACTAACGCGCGCATATGAACGTGCAAGGTGGTCGCACAACACAAACGTGAACTTAAATTCAATCAGAATGGGCATTCACATCCTGTGACATTACGTCAGCAATTTTATCCCAAATAGCCTTTGACCTGGACTACTTCATCGATATACAGAACTGGCTTATTAGCTCATGGAAGATAAATGTGACCCCTATTGAAGGCATACAATAAATGCAAAATACAAATATCAAGTCTCAGGCCTAGGGTATCTGCACGTTTTAGAAAGTCAAATGTAAGACTTTTTATAGATTCTTTTTAATGCTACCCTGTAAACAAAATTTAAGACCCCAAAATTAGCCTATACATTGTATATACAATAGCTTTTGGGGAGCTGACAATGACTCAAGACGATGTCCTCATCATCAGAATGTGTAACTGGTTTACTGACATCGCGTTTACACTGGATCCGGCACAGGTGGATCAGGTTTTGCGGGGTAATAAAACCACAGGGAAGCTTAACCGCAAATGAACTGTGCCGCGTTTACACTAGATCCGGATCCCGCTTCGATCCACCATTTACAGCGGAAGGAGGGTCATTGAGTGTGTGCAGTAGCCGACCTTGCATTCATTTTTCGCAGGTTATTAAATCAGTGTAAAAACGTATTGTACATGCTTGCCGCTTGGTTACGATTTTGTTGCATCATTTGGCGATTTTTGTCGCTCTCATTACGGGATATGGAGATGGAAGCTTTCATTACTGCTTTAATCATGTCGGTTCCTCTGATATTATCGTACTGTCGGCATACACATCTTCAGAGAATGGCCGTCATGGAAATGGTACGAGTCGGGAGAATGTTGCCTGCACATACCGGTTCTTCCTTGCTATTTTCTCATTTAAAAGCACTTCCCCCTTTTGTTTACAAAAAGAACACAAGGTCTGGCCAGACATTAAAAGATCCCTTGGTCACAGCCCTGAACCTAAACTCCATCCCATTTGACTCTGACACGTAAAATTTAATTGTTAAATTTACTTATTTTTTCTCCCAGGTAAAAAGAATAATCTGTTTGTTTTTTAATAAAAAGAATGAATAATCAATCATACTGTTATAATTACTAAAGATTTGTATGGTCTGATTCTCAAACTGTATATTCCCCTCCACACCGTGGGATACTTCAGCCCCAATCCCAAACTATTTCTTGGTCCGAGAGTATGTTCATCTACATGTACCTTTCATCTGGTTCTTGTAGTTGTAGCTTAGAGGGTGCACCCGGGGACATGGGAAGGTCCAAATCATCATGGTAGTGAAGTGGGAAAAGACCCCTGCTTCTGTCTAACTCAACCTTCTTTACTTTACTCTTTGAGTTCTTTTCAGCATCTGCAGTACATGTTAGTAAAAGTAGGAATATTTTTACCTTTTATTTTTACACACTGATGTTTTGGGAAAGATGAACAAACTTCTGTAGAGAAATATTGAAACATTTCTGCTAAACTTAATAGGCATTTCAATTAATGAGGCTGTTTTAGGAAACCAGAGAGTACACAAAAAGTGTACTGGTAAGACCAACTATGTACTTTATTTTGGCTTGCACTTTGATTTTTATAAAAATACTGGGCAAATGCATTGTACAGTTAGCAATGTGTAATTTCAGGTGAGTAGAGGTAAACAGACCCTTTGTTTCTGTTTAGTTTTTAATTTTTCTTTTTAAATTTTGTTATGTTTTTAAGCAATATGAATGCATAGAAATGGTTCGACTCAACTTACCACTCTTCCTAAATTTCATAGCGCTGAAGTCTGCAGCTTGTAATGATAGCAGGTCCAAACTAGCTGGAAGCTGTGCTTTCTGTGGGGACCCTGACCTATTGAGTCGTTTCACCTTGCTTCCATATTTCATCTTCTCAAAGAATTCCTGTGGGACGTAAAAACATACTTTTTTAGAGTTATTGTAGATCTAATGAGCTCTTTAGTTGTGATATTTAAAGTTTTTATGTTACAGTTCACCCAGTGCCAGTAAGTAGCAATAAGTTTGTACTTTCTTTTGGTTACAAAAGAAACGGAAGAAGGCTACTCTAACCCTGCTGAATCCAATAAGATCTTATTAATCTGAGCAGTAAACAAAATATGTTGGATGTTTTTGGTTAGAGCAGAGTTACCCATACTAAGGTTGATTAATGCATGTAAGTATACTGACCTTTTGTCGTCGCTTCTCATCTTTTGTTTTAAGTCTGTTTCTGTGAACGGGATTTAAAAATATATTTTATTACAAATTTGTAAACATTCTCATTGTTATCATAAAAATCTCATTTAGGGAAAACACACATTTTGAAATTGGGATAGGAATTATATTTTTTATTCTTTCTCCCAAAAACAATAAGTTTTAAGAAACATCCAAAAAGGAAGAGAGAAAGTGCCTCTGTTGTGTTGCAAGGTTTGAATCAATGTGGTAGACCCCACCGTCAGCAAATGCCAAGCTTGGTTAAAACATCTTAGAAAATGCTGGCCAGCAGGATCTAAAAATACAAGTAAAACATGCGGGCCTCCTGCCTCAATTTGTGAAAAGGGCATGACTCTTTGTTTTTCATTTTACATTACAATGCAAAATCAACAACATTGCCAATAATGTTGGGCCTAATTCCTAAATTATATTTTTTTTCTTTAAAGATATAGGCTCTAACGTTACAGCGTACTATCTGTGCTCTTTTGGATATTTTTTTTCAAATTGCTATTTTTCTACTACGAGTAGGCCTAGCCCTAGGCCTATTTACTTTTTTAATGAGACATTAAAAAAAAAGAAATCCACCCAGGCCAAGCCCTATCAAATAAATAATGAAATTTTGAAATATTGAATTATTGGGCATATTTGTGTGCATATTAGTCTGATTAGATGTGTGAAAGCAACCAAGAATAAAACTTAAGCCTTTTTTGAAGGGTTACACTACAGACGCCCAAAATAGCAAAAAGATTGTTTTCATTCAAATAAAAAATCCTAACTTGTCAATTTTGTTAAAGCCTGCCCGACAGCCTGGGCACAGACAGTCATGGCAGTAGGCCTATTTTAATTTAAATTTTGAAAATATGGTCCGAAAAATGCTGTTGAGAAAAACATGGAGTCCACAAATCATGAAAGAAAACAAACAACAACAACAACTTGACTCTGACATGTTTCAAGCAAGTTAAAAGCATGTTAAGTCTGAGGATATGCTTGCCAAGCCAAGACTGTACTTAGGCCCTACCTTGCCCCACCAACCCAGTTCATCTTGACACTCTTACAAATTAGGCAGTGGAGTCCTTACTATGAAAAGTTTCCTAGCAGTAGCACCTAACGTTAGACTATCGTGCATGCAGCAACTTCGAAAGGGCGAAATGTCACCTACACATCAGACGACAATGGCCGGCAAAATTACGCGTTGCCGATTCGTCAAAAGTTTGATGCAAAAAAATAACGGGTTCTTCAATATTCATGCCATGTGAAATCCTTGTGAGACGTCAGGAAGCCAGCCTGTCTCATGGAAATACTTTCTCCTTCTCGACAATGGTGGCGCTGTTGAAAAGGTCAAGAATAGACGGGTGCCTAAAACGAGAGAGTATATCATATACATAGGCATGTAAAGAAAGGAAGACGCGGAACCAACAATTGTTATTTCGAGTCGAGAAAATTGGATTTTCGATGGATTTTCCGTCGTTCAACGATGACAAATTTACTTGACAGAGGTGTAAAATATGTGAAAATATCTTCTTTTTTAAAGTCGACAAAAATAGCTTTGGGCCGCGATCGGTGGGCAGGTGGATTTTGGGGCTTTCGCGAATCGTTCGCAAATTAATAATACGCCTGGATGAGACGTCATCACAACAATGGTAATACCTATGGTAATACATTTTTCAAATAAATTTTGTACATTTGGTTTTGATGTAATTTTGAAGAGAAAGTCATAAGAAACAATTTGATTCAAGTTGGGATTCCATCGGATTTTGTAAAGCGAAGAAACAATTATTTAAAGCAGGGATATTTCGGTCCCTGAAATGTGTAAAAAGTGTGATTATTTTTTATAATTTTTGTACACAAATTCAAATTGGAGTCCAGATTATGACCGAAATGCTTAAAACTCGCATTTTTTCAAAATTGTTGTCTTTATTCATGCCTTATTTCAATGAATAAAAGGCAGATGGCAATCATGATTTCAAAAATTCTGATATTTGAATTAAAATAAAGCTGTAAGATAGGCCTAAGAATGTGCAAAAAAAATAATCAGATTTTTAATCACAATTTCCTATTCAGAAAATGAGTCACCAAACGAACAGCGCCCTCACACATTTATTAGTGTCCTTAACAATGGTTACCAGAAACGTGGGAAGGATATGGGAGCGATTTTGGTGCGCGTTTCTTTCCCACGTCCCTGGTAAGTTGTATCCATTGTGACGTCTCATCGAGGTGGTATTTGCGATAAGGTCTAACGTTATAGACCATATCGCAAATACCGCCTGGTCGAGACATCACAATGGTCACAAGGGATTGTGGGAAGGAAATAGGAGCGATTTTGGTGCGCTTTTCATTCCCACGTCCCTAGTAACCATTGTGACTTCTCATCCAGGCGGTATTTGCGATAAGGTCAATGGAGAAATATTGCAAAAATGCAGTAGGAACGTTAAATACTTTTTGCCCTGGTGAGAAATTTTATTTTCCCGACAAAAAGTAGGAACAGGTACATTCATCACTCCGTGTTTGTAGCACATATCCCGCTGTCATACAATTATTTGGACAGGAACAAAAGCCACAAAGTCACAGATGCAATTTTGAAAATTAACTTTTTCCCCTTCTTATTCGAATGCGGAAATAAATATTGGAATATTCAATAATCGATGAATATTGGAATATTCAAATATTTGAATATTTGGCACAGCCTTAACTGTAGTGTATGTACATGTATGTATAATGTCTGCTGTTTAATCTTATGATATTCAATGTTATTTTTGTTTACAGGTCTTGGTAGGTACCACCAGACACAAAGTGGGCCTGATGCTACAAAGAAGTTAAATTAAATACTGACTTTAGTTTACTATAAACATGCTCTTGCCAACATTGCCGGATCGGTGCAAAAACATATATGCAACATTGGTGTTTTTCATATCAAAACCAGAGCTACATGTATACCTGATACAGAATGTCGATTTCCTGACTTAAAGAAAAGTTTAAATCATCTGCTGTCACTTGAAACTTACATGTAAATCTTCCTAAAAAGTCAAAGATGTCTCGACTTCTGCAACTCAAAGACTCATCACTCCGCAACCTCAGGTCATCAAACTTCAAACACCCAAAGATCCTGGCCGGTGTGGCCATCTCCGTTGTGGTCGCCTACGGTGCCAAAGACCATGTGCAATATGCCTGCTCGGTGATGAAGAGCATCTTCGACGACATTACCTCCAAGCATGCAGAAGAGGCACGTCGTGCTCTGGCCATGAAACGGAGCAGCGTTGTCATCATGGACACTGCTGGACCCGAGAGGTGTTCCCACACAATGAGCGCAGATCTAAACAAAAAATTGATACGTCTTATCAAGATCATCATGCCAGGCATTCTCACCAAGGAGTTTGGACTCCTCTGCCTCCATACCACATCTTTAATCTGCCGGACCTTCCTGTCGATCTATGTGGCCCACTTGGAAGGAAACATGGTTAAAGCCATCATCAACAAAAACATGATGCAGTTTCTCCTCCACATCCTGAAGTGGCTCTTGATTGCCGTGCCAGCCACGTTCATCAACAGCGCCATACGATTCCTGGAGAGCAACCTGTCGCTGGCCTTCCGCTCTCGGCTGGTCACCCACTGCTACAAAATGTACTTTAAGAACCAGACCTACTACAGGGTGGGCAATATGGACACCCGGCTGGTCAATCCTGACCAGAACCTAACGGAGGACATCAGCACGTTCTGTGATTCGTTGGCCCACCTGTACTCGCAGCTCAGCAAGCCCATGCTGGACATCATGCTGATGTGCTACACCCTGGTGGGCCTGGCCACCAAGAACAACTCGGGGACCAGCTTCTCCACTCTGATTGGCAGTCTGACGTTCATCGCCACAGCAAAGATCCTGCGAGCAGCTTCACCCAGATTCGGTCGCCTGGTGACTGATGAGGCGGAGAAGAAGGGGAATCTCCGCTTTGTGCATTCAAGAGTGATTGCCAATGCTGAGGAGATTGCCTTCTATGAAGGGCATGAGGTAATTATCATTATTTATTCTTTTTCATGTTAAGTTGCAGCCTGGCTAGTATTTATTTCTATTGGTTTGATGCATCTAGAGCATGCCAAATAAGGAAAGAACTTATTTACAATAACAGTTACAGTTACAGCAACAGAAAGGGGTATATTTGTCTTAACTACATGCAGGACAAACCTAGTTTAGATTCTAGACTGTAATTTTCCTGATCACTGGCCCAAAAGTTCAGTACAGGACGGACTACGTACTTATCTGACCGGCATGGCTAAGCAGGCTTTGAAATAAGTTTGCATCATCCTGGCATCTCCCCAGAAAAAGCATATCTCACAAGTGCACATTTTGCTGTTAAGACAATAATAGCTACATACTCTGGACTCATTCAAAAGTATGGTCTTGAAATAATGCTGCATGTGCAGTACAGAAATATAAGCTATACCGACTGGTGGCTTAAATGTAGATGCCAAAAGTGGCATGAAGTATGCACATGTACAACATGTAGGTGCATGCTCTGATATTTGTGGAGAGATGTCAGTAACATCATTAGAACACCCTGTGCCAGTGAGGGATTGGATAAAATGTTAAATCATGGCCTGGAATCAAGATTAGAAGCAGCCTTATTATAGGCCTTTGCAATCAGTGTCTTTGTTCAATTCCAGGCACATTATTCTTTTTATATTGTTGCTGTGGATGTGCAATTTTTTTTATTGTTTGATTTTCTGAATATGGCTCAGGCTGACGTCCCTTCCCCATTTTGCCTGAACCTGCTCACATGTAGGTCGAGCATTCACAGCTGAAGCGTAGCTACGAGGCTTTGAAGAAGCAGATGAGTCTGATATACCGCCAGCGCCTGTGGTACATCATGCTGGAGCAGTTCCTCCTCAAGTACACCTGGAGTGCTAACGGTCTTGCCATGGTTGCCGTCCCAATCATCATGTCCAAGACACCCAAAGTCGGTCCTGGTGAGTGATCAAGAATTTCAATTGCAATTTCAGTTGTTTGGTCCAGTGGTAGTGTCGAGGACTAGGGTATTATGTCGAATTCTGAATGTGTGTTTGATGGAGGTCAAAGTAGTTGTGCCCCTTATTTTTTTTTGGCAAGATATTTTGAAGCTATTTGTTCTTTCTACCTTGTAGCAAATAGTTTCCTGTGTAAGTTAGTCACTGTTGACTATGAAACAGGAACAAGGCCTGAATTTAACTTGTACACG
Source organism: Hippasteria phrygiana (assembly GCA_037893225.1). Taxonomy (NCBI): domain Eukaryota; kingdom Metazoa; phylum Echinodermata; class Asteroidea; order Valvatida; family Goniasteridae; genus Hippasteria; species Hippasteria phrygiana. Next base: position 175,086 of record JAZGUH010001064.1, on the reverse strand, counting down.
TTCATTGTATGTGTACAATTGCAAGTGCATTACACGTCGACACATTTAGATACAGCAGAGCTACCTAACTTTTAAAAAAAAAGTGTGTTGTTTAAACATTCTTATATTATGAATACTTAAAAATTGAAATAAAAAATAGGAATTCTGTCTTTCGCTCATTTGAAATAAATAATAGCCCTAAAAGATTTGTTTAGAATGATTGGTCTACCTCTGTTCCACCTCTGTTCCAAATTTGGTGCTTTTATCACAAAATGCACAATAGGTTTGCTACAGCCAAACATTTAAAAACCAAACAAGCATACAGTTTGTGTGATTTTGTTACTTTCAGTGCCTTGAAAAAAAACTATGTGACATTGGCTAATTGGATGTTTCTGAATTTTTCCGAAACAGCCTTTGTTTTCGTTAAGATGTTTTTTTGTTGTTTTTTTTTATTTTTTTTTTACAGTTCCGCATACAGTGCGGAACCGCTATTGTTTTCGTTACGATTTTTGTTTTTTTGGTTTTTTCTGCCTAAATCGTCATTGAGATTGTACACAGATTTTCTAGAGGTCACTTTTGTCATTCAACAATCTCAGATCTTAATATTAACGGGCACATACATAGACCCTATAGCGAACTCGTGTCTCGAAACATGATGTCATGATGACGTCATGATGATGTCATCAGGTGTCAAATTACAAGCCATTTAACATAATTTTGGTCAATCTTTGAATATCCATATCGCATCAACCGTATGAGACCGCAACTTGCTTTTTGCGACAACAGATAGAGTTGACATAGGGCTTCATTTTTTATTGTGTGCGTGATATCACGTGACCCTTCCTTCTGGGTCAAATCGGCCCAAACCGGAAGTGGCTCATAATTTAAAATTGGTAAAATATTTCGAATTGCTTTCAACGATGTTAGTATCCGGCTAGGTTGTACTTAACAAAAAAAATACCTGTGACGTCATACAATGTTCGAGCGCCCTCTAGCGGCAGGTTGAAAAATGTTTAAAATGAATAATCAGTCGATGTGTGTGGCGAAGTTTGTTGAAATCAGTTTATAATTGATGTATGTAATTGGCTTCATGCTAAGAACAAGTTGAGGGGGAGAAAGATTGATGACGTCACCAGACCGGAAGTTGCAATGAAAAGACCTTTAAACCTTAAAAAATTGCTGTAAAATCAACCGCGAAAGATATAATCCAGATATTTGCTTTAGATGGCAGAGTTGACATAGCTCTCGAGCTTTCTGATAATGACGTCACGATGACGTCATCAAATATCGGATTACCAGCAATCAAAGATTTCTAGATTTAATCTTTGAAAATCAATATAAAATCAATCGAGAGAGATCTGATTTTGCTTTTTAGGGGAACTGATAGAAAAATCCAGGGTCTTAATTTTTTATATTACGTGCAAAGTCACGTGACCCTTCCTTCCGGTCCAAACCGGAAGTGCCTTATAATTTGAAAGTTTAATCTTTGAAAATCAGTATAAAATCAATCGAGAGAGATCTGATTTTGCTTTTTACGGGAACAGATAGAATAATCCAGGGTCTTCATTTTTGATATTACGTGCAAAGTCACGTGACCCTTCCTTCCGGTCCAAACCGGAAGTGCCTTATAATTTGAAAGTTTAATCTTTGAAAATCAGTATAAAATCAATCGAGAGAGATCTGATTTTGCTTTTTACGGGAACAGATAGAATAATCCAGGGTCTTCATTTTTGATATTACGTGCAAAGTCACGTGACCCTTCCTTCCGGTCCAAACCGGAAGTGCCTTATAATTTGAAAGTTTAATCTTTGAAAATCAATATAAAATCAATCGAGAGAGATCTGATTTTGCTTTTCGTGGGAATTGATAGAATAATCTAGGGTCTTTATTTTTGATATTACGTGCAAAATCATTTGACCCTTCCTTCCAGTTGAAACTGGAAGTGCCTTCTAATTTGAAATTGCTAAAAGATGTGAACTTGCTTTCAACAATGTAATAGTCTCCGGCTAGGTTGTACTTAACAAAATTACTGGTGACGTCATAAAATGTTAGAGCGCCCTCTAGCGGCAGGTTGAACAATGTTAAAAATGCATAACCAGTTGATGTGTGTGGCGATGTGTGGCGAAGTGCCACATGACATCAACCTAAATTTTCAAAAGTAGCAACATACATCTTCCGTCAATAGAGGGCGGTATATAACTCGACTCGAAATTAAGTGTGGGTGGTGCGTGCCGATCGTATCTTCGGCTGCGGCTATGTCCGTATATTTCACATTACAACAACCTTCAACCTACTTTGAGTAAAGTATTCCCAATGTTTTGTGTACTAATCTTGAACGTTATTTTTCTCACAAGCAATGTTAAGTCACGCGTGAACAACTGAAAAAGCGGAACCGCCTGTGACCGTCCTCGCGACGGGAACATTTCTCGTTTTTCCTTTTTTCTTTTTCAGACTAGTGCCCATAGCATTTGTACACGTTTTCTTCCTTACCGGCACTTTGGCTACTTTTAAGCAACCAATTGCCTTTAAACTTATTAGCAGACACTTAGACAAACTGCTCAGAATGTGTCCCGAACTTTTTGGTCATGATGACGTCATCACGTGATTTTTTATTAATTTTTGAATTTTGGAAATCATAACATTCTTTTCAATATATCTAGCGAACAAAACAAGATATTTTCTAAATTATTTTGGTTATAGCTTTGGTATGTCTTAAAGATATGCCCTAAAAAGGAAAAATTGTGTGACGTCATAATGACGTCATCAAAAATGCTTTTTAAAAACACATAAGGGTAGGTCCTATTGTCATGAAAATTGGTGGGTTGGTAGATACTGTCACTAGCATGCAAAATCCAAAGTGACGTCACGATGACTTCATCGGCTAATTTTCTATGATTTTTTTAATTTTTGAAATTTCATTTCAATCACAAAATTTTACACACAAAAACGAAACAGCCCTGTGTTTGTCCACAAACACCGTACCGTTCGTCTAGTTCAATTTGCATCAGTGCTTAATAAACTCCATCAGGATCAAGCACTACCTGGTGATGGATTTTGAAGGAATGATGGTGTACGTGTACATTGTATGTATATTATGTATTTTTAGATGGTGAACCAATCACTGAAAGCCAGTCTGTTAGTCTACGCGCACAGAACTTTATCACAGCCAAGAGCTTGCTGCTTAGCCTGGCTGATGCCATGGAGAGAGTCATGTCATCTTACAAAGAGGTGAGGTTCCCAGACTAAACTATCAAGCCTTGCTGAGGGTTTGAGTTTTTAAAAAATTATTTTATGCAAGTTTGCCTCGAACAAGGCTAGAAAATGCACACAAGGTTTGGAGCTTCAAAAAAAAAAAAAAATCAAAGATACAAGAGGTAGGATTCCTCTTGAAGCAGGAAAGATCTTAAGATGAAGTGAAACATGCACCAGGCAAAAAATTCCATAGAGATACAGAATGAGGGAAAAGCTATTTCATAGTTCTGCATCTAGACAGCTAGAGTAAATTGGTGTGAACATGCCGAAAGCCATGTTTCACACTCAAACACCCTAACAAGCTTTGATAGTTGACCCTAACCGCCCTGGGTGCATGCAAAATCATATTAAAATTGATGGATTTTTAACCCCCTTTTGTAAAGGAACATTCCTGAATCCAGCAAAATCCTTTGCCATGCAGTAGCCAAATCGCAAACTCTTCATGAGTCAAGGGCCCTGTGTAAATTAACATTGGCTGGCTGTTCAGTCCAGAATCCATCAAAATCGAACAAAGCCACGTGGTAAATGTTGGGGATTTGATAGGTCAGGGTAAATGTTGCTGCTTTAAGTTACTAAATGTTAGGAATTTTACCTCAACCTCACCTAAAGCTACAAAATACTACTAGTAGTAAAATGTAGTATGCAGTAATCTTACTACACTGGCATGTGAGAAATTATGCAGTACTTTACCCCAAATGAATGTCTAGGACATTATTATGGTTAAAGAGATTAAGCACTGGTTGAGCCGAGAACATTGTAGACAGTATTCATACACTGTGTGATACAGTATGTATTTACATAAAATAAACCTGTGAAAGTTTGAGCTCAATTTATTATTCAATTCGCAGGAAAAAAGTGCAACGGCATTTTATTTTAAGTGACGTTGTGCACGTTCATATGGGCATGTTTTAATTGTTGAAATCGAAATAAGACGAAGCGTTTTTGAGGTCTTCATTACAATTTTCTTGAAGATGACAGCATTTCAGATTCTAGGAGGATTGGTCCTGGCACCATCTTTATAAATACAGCGGAACGTTGCTATCTATAAGTAACATCGCGGGATCCACAGATTTTGTTCGCTATAGCGATCGTTCGGTATAGCGATTTTCAGCCGCCGGATACTTAAGGACGACTTTAAACATGTGCCGGTCATTGAATTATGTAATAACATGTTCATACCTTCTAAGCTTACCGAATTCTAAAGCAACAGTTGGCTTTTCCCTTCTATTCCGTGGGGAAATAATAGCCAGCTGTCACTCTTCAACATAAAGCTGCGGCCGTTTGGGAATTACAAACAGCCCAAATGCCCAGTACATTTTTTTTTTTAATCCGTTGCCTTTTTTATCAACAACAATTGTTCGGTAAGTTTTGTACACAAAATTTGGGAGCCAGGGATGGTGTTCGGTATAGCTGAATGTTTGGTATAGTGGTGTTCGGTATAGCGGCGTTCCACTGTAGTAATTATAAGCTTTCAGATCAAAACAATTTTATTACCAATGCCTTCATACCTTCAAAGAAACTCTGTTGAATGCATTTGCATTTGAATTGACATAGTCATGTTTGTCACATTGGTTGTTCGTTGCTTCCTGAAACTATTTTTTAGCCTGGGGATTGCACATTCTATTCTCTAATGCATAGTTTACATATTGAGCTCATGGCCCAGTCACGTTTAAACAAGACTGACAGTCATCATTTTGTTCCGGCAGGTGACAGCCCTTGCAGGTTACACATCTCGTGTATCTGATATGCTTGAGGTGTTTGAAGATGTTAGCAATGGCCATTACGTCCGGGCCAGGGTTGTCAAAGGTGGTCATAAAACCCCTCACTCTAAGAGTGTGGCACACGTCCAAGGCCCGTTGGTTGTTGCAGGTATGTTTATGCAGTAGTTAATGTTATACTTCATTAGCTAGAGCTGAGTTTCAATTGGTCAATTCACAATTTGCATACATGTACCTGCTGATATGTTTACTGCAAACTAGTGCATACGTGGTGTTGCCACATGCGGGGAAAAACGACATGCAAACCAACTGTTGCCTGGGTTTATGAAACTACTGTATCACATGGTATCATGGAACTATCGCATGGTGTCATGGAACTATCGCAAGGGGTTACACCTCAAGCTTTGCTGTGTGCAGTTAATTTAAATGTTGTTTGTTTCCACTTTTTAAAAATAGTTAACAAAAAGTAATGGCAAATGAATATTTACGATGCATAGCAAAGCAAATATACTCGGGTTTATTTCAGGTACACAGTTGATATGTGTGGACAGAGTGGACTAACTAAACATACGGTTCCCTCGGCTTCAACTTCTAAAACCACTGGGGCTAATATCAATTTTGTCCACCCTCAAACCAGATTGTATTTGTATAAAGTGTTGTAAAAAATGCTGTATTACTCTAAAATAAGTAACAGGGAGGTGTAATTATTCTGGTCAAAAGTCCAATGTACAATTAACTCATAAATATTTATCAGATTGAGTCATATACCTGTGGTAGTCAAAGGGCTGACGGGTTTCAATAGCTTTGGTTGTTTCTTTTAAGACTTAACCCTTAACCCCCTAGACTCTTTTTGCTAGGAACCATCCTCAATCCTCCAAAAATCCTCCGATTACTCTGCCCCAAAAATTGCATTCATCCTCAATCCTCAATTTTTTTGCATTTATGTTCCTCCAAAATCCTCCCGTTTCTCAAACACCATTCACCCTCAATCCTCTAAAATCCTCCAAAGCTGCAAGGAGGATTTTGGAGGATTTAGGTGGATTAGGGTTAATCTGATTTTTGGCTTATGTTCTAACAATTCTGCCTTTGTCATACCTTTTGAACAGGAGAGGTCACAGAGACAGATTCCGCCCTCATCATTGCCAAAGATTTACCCATCATTACTCCCAACAGGGATGTTGTCGTCAGCTCGCTGTCCTTGGAGGTGCGTTCTGTTTTTTTCACAGTTTGATTTGTGAATCTATTGTGGAATATATAAGACTCATTCGGAATAGCTTATTCTGTACCACTGTCCTGCTTGTGTCCCTGAACCCCTCGCTGTTGTCAGAAATCAGTTGCTTTGTTTGTAAGATGCCTGTAAAGATTTCCTTGATTAAAGACCGGTAGAGGGAATTGTTTTTTTCCTATCCGTGGTTGTTACTGAGGGTAACTTTTTTCAGACTTCCCCTTTTTCCATAGAAGGCTTGGTGAAGGAATAACTTTTTCAAAAATTCATTGTACATGTACTAGAGAGCTTCTCTCTTCCCTGTAGTATTTTGAACAATGTTTGAGCAATTTTGGAAAGGGGAAACTTGATGTTTGAATGTCTTCTTAGCAATTGCATTTTACATTTTTGCTATGGAACTGCTCATTCTTGTCATATAACTGCTCTGCACTGGCTAGCAAATATATAAATCTGTGCAAAAGTGCTCAAACAAATTTAAAAGAAGCACAGTTTGCTGATTGGAATATATGCTGTATTACTATGCCAAATTCGACTTGAAAATACATTGACCCTGCAGATTGCTATGCTCGTGCTCTAAATGCAGTTTCATGCATTTTTTGTTAGGGCGAGTAAACAAATGTCGGTTGCAGGATTTAACCTCATGAATACGGACGGCAGCCATGGCCGCAGTTTGAAAAAGACCACCTGGCCGGTTGTCGTCTATATGCGTATTTCTGCATGTACATGTACTCAATCCATTGTTTGCCTATTGTTTGCTTTACACTTGGCTGCACAAGCCCGTATGGCATATCACAACTTGTTAATAACAAACGGCCATAAGGGGTTAAACTGCAACGTCTGGAATACTGTGCCAGTGCTCTACTAACAGTACATATTTTCAGTGCCCAAAGAACTTTCTGACACTGTGTATTAACTCACTTCCTCAATGTAGCAAGATGCAGAGCCACACAGCAGGTAACACTATGAACCCCTTTTAGATGTGATTTCCTATTCAGAATGGACAGGCGGATTAAGAGAATGTGATTTTAACAATGAGGGTCCAAAATCACATCGAGGGTCCAGAATTACAATGCGGTTTAAGCTGTTAAACCCAGAAGTCACAATGTACTCTTTGTCAGGGTGGGATAACAGTTCACAGGCTTCAGATGTGATTTTAAATAGAGAAGGATGTGATTTTTGACCCTCATTGTTAAAATCACATCCTCTTAACCCCTTGAGTATGGTATTTTACGGGAGACGTCGGGGTGCCGCGGCGGCTCTGGCAGCCAAGCGAACCGCTACAATGTGTTTGTGCAGTCAAGCATAACCTATACACAATAATCCAACAATGGATTGAAACTGCACAAACAGCGGCCAATGGCATCATCCGGCCTGGTGGCACTGTTTAATCCAACAATGGATTGAAACTGCACAAACAGCGGCCAATTGCGTCATCCAGCCTGGTGGCACTGTTTTTTTTGCGCCCAATTCCGTCATCCGTACGCAAGGGATTCACAGTGTAAACAACTGCCATGATTTTTTTTAACTCTTGCAGTCAACTGTTCAAAGCTGATGCTCCCCACATTGTTTGCAACTTTTTGTTATTCCTGCGATTGTCAAAAGCACCCTTTGAGAGACTACATCTAAATGTTTTCCTTCACTGTCTACACTGTTCTTGGTTCAGGTGACTGAGGGCATGCACCTGTTGATCACTGGGCCCAATGGGTGTGGTAAGAGCTCCTTATTCAGGATACTTTGTGGTCTGTGGCCGGCATACAGCGGGAGGCTGGTCAAACCCAACCCAAAAGAAATGCTCTTCATTCCTCAAAGGTTGGTTGAGAAATATAGATTTGTTTATAGTTCAACTTATTAGGCTGAAGTTCTGCTTACACACGTGCAACTTTGTTCACGTGTCAGTGTCGCACATTTTTGTAAAGGAAGCACACACACACATTGGTGTGTGTACAGAGTTGTTTGTTTAGAAAAAGGCGCGACATTGTTTTGTATGTGTGTAAATAAGCCTTCATGCTAACCCTTCTTGGCAAAGGTCTGTTTGTCTGTACAGGTTCTAGTACGTCCGAGGACAAAAGGAGAAAGAAAATACAAAGGAACCTTTCAGTCCTCGCAAGTCAGTCTTTTGTTGAAATTGGTCCTCGGAAGTAAAAATATGTGCTTAGTCTATGGGGTTGGGTTATAGTAAAGGAACAATAGGAAACACAAAGCATTGTCCCCGGAAGTATTGGGAAAGTACGACTAACTGTTTTTGTGTGTGTGTTTTTGTCGTTTGGCTGTGCCTGGGGTTTCTTTTTGTAGTTTGTTTCCTTGGTCAGTTGGTCTATCTCTGCTGGTTCAATGACTGGATGTGCTTGATCTTGGGAATGGTGTAAACTGTCTGTTCTTTGGTGCAATATTACATAGGTTTAAATTCTTGATGTTCTTATTCAACTGATATTTTATGTACATGGGAAGATGAAATTTGTGTGTTATTTTTTGGTATGTGATTATATATAGAATTGAATTTGATAAAATTTTGCATGTATATTGTGATGATCTGGACCCGTAGAATGCATGCTGTAAATGCTTCTTGGTTTCAGACCCTACATGTCCCTGGGAACGCTTAGGGATCAGGTAATCTACCCAGACCAATACGCTGACATGCTTAGAAAGGGCATGAGCGACAAAGACCTAGAGGGCATCCTGCAAATTGTCAACCTGCAGCAGATCGTCACCAGAGAAGGGGGTAAGACCAAATATGGGAACAACATATAGAGGGACGGTGATCTCTGATGAAAGCTAGGGCATACATCGGTCATTCCAGAAATTTGGGGTCCAGTTTTGGTGTCCCTGTTACATCTGACATGTATAAGATTTGCAATTCAGGACACATTATTTAACCCTCCTACTATTTTAACTATCACAACCTATCGAAAAACCAAATCCTCTCCTCTCCCACAGCTTGTGTGCCTCAACCTGTAGTTGGCTACATTTTGGCACCGAGAGAGGGAGGGTTTAATGCCTTCTATCTCCAAGAGTGATTGTGTAAAGCAAAGTACCTGCCAAACAAGTAAAAAATAGTGTGAAGTCAATTTTAATACTTGATGGGAAATTACACAGGTCCGGTGTAACAGGGACACCCAAAAATGCCACACTTTTGGACCCCAAATTTATAGAATGACCCACATGTAGGGCATGTGCTGTCGGTGGACTGCAGCAGTTGCAGGCATTGGTCTAGTAAAATCGTACAAAATGGTTGGTTAATACTGTTGGCTTGCCCAGTTACATATATAATATGTGACCTTGCATCACGAAATGGGCAGAAAGTAGCAGAATTTGAAAATTTTATTTCCTGAAAAAAAAACATGCAATAAGCTTTAATTTGATGTATTGTGTGTTGCTGTAGCTCGTTTCTGGGTCCTGCTATAACTTTGAATTTGTTAGTCTTGACCCCCTCCCCCCTTGGTTTGAGAAAATGAAGCTCAAAGTTTGTGAACTGTGCAGAGTATAACATGGTTCAAAAAGAAATCACTCCCCCCAAAATGATTTCAAGATTGAATTTAGTTCTTAAAACTTTGGGATATGACAGAATAGGACTTTTCAAATGTTACCTGTTACCTGTGGGTGTCCTCTGCTCCGAGCACTTTGGCTGTCATCAACCTCCACCTCCTATCCTGTGCCGTCCTGACACATCTAAATAGACCACTCCATTCTTTGATGTCTCCTGCCTAGGCATCTCTTGAATCCCCCACCCCCTCTTTCCCTCCATTCAGCATTTACATTTTCAAATGTAAAAATGTTAAAATCTCCAAATCAACGTTTTATTGAAAAATTCCCAGGTCATATATGCTGAAGAAATTTTGTTGTGGTGTTGCATCCAAGTGAATATTTTGCAGTTGATCTAACAGAAACAGGTGTTGTCTAATTGTAGGTTATTTACATCTGTGGGTGAGACAAATTTGTAAGGACTATATAGGTTTTGGGCAGATATGAAACAGGTTCTGGAGAGAAAAAAATATGAGGCTGTCAGAATGTGGGCATTTGGGTATTGACAGTGGCATGCCAATAGGGAATTAAAAAAGATGTCCTAAGAGAGGCTTGCAATTATATGTGAGTCTGAGGTTCTGCAGTGGTTTCGGATCGGGGCATGTCAAAAATGTGTGCATGTTAGTGTTGCACTTGCATGGGACATTCAGAAGACTGTATTTCTAATTCTAATGTTGGGCATCTGCAAGGAGAATACCCATAATCATTGATGTTATTAGTCCATTAAAGAAAACATACTGAGTTATGTATGGGACTGCAAGGGAACCTTTTCTTGGACTAACTCCATTCACTATTTTGACTGTCTTTGCTGGAAACCAAAACATGCATAAACCCTCCCTCTCTCGGTGCCAAAATGGAGCGAACTACCCTACTTATCGAGTTTCAGGTTGAAACACACAAGCTGTTGGAGAGGAAGGGCTTAGGTTTTTTGATAGCTTATGATAGTTATAACAGTAGGAGGGTTAATTAATTAAGACTAAGAATTTCTTCTCCATGTGTTTGCAGGCTGTGGAATGTCCATGTCCATCCCCCAGCCACACCCCCATTGACAATTCATTTGGCTCCAAGTTGCCCAAACTTCATTCTCTACCAAAAAAACCCTTGTCAAACTCTAGCAGGGAGATTTTGGAGTAGAAATGTTTTTGGATTTGAGACTTAAGATTGAACCAATCTTTCCTTTCTGTATGCAGGCTGGGATGCAACTCGTGACTGGAAGGATGTGTTATCAGGTGGTGAAAAGCAGAGAATGGGGATGGCAAGACTCTTCTACCAACAGTAAGAAATCAGACTCTTCTTTTTTACTTCTGCCCTAACTTTCAAGACAAATATCTTTTTGATTGATGACACAATGTTGAAAAACCAGCATTTAGCAATGAATGACCAAGATGAAAAGAAGAAATTTGCATTAAGGGAGCAGATTTCTACATTTGTATCCAACCCTCGGGTGCTGTCTGGTTTTGGCCATGTTTTCTGAAAACCGACCAAAACTACTTGAAAACTGGACAAAGCCTATGGAAACTAGATGGCACCCAGGCATCTGGCTCCATTATAATCAATTTAGTTTAGAGTGAAACTAAATCTCTGTTGTGACATGCATATGGGATGATAATAATTTAACCCATTGAATTGGATGGCGGCCATAGCTGCGGTTTGAAAGACCACCTGGCCGGTTGACATATGTACCCACATTCTCCCGTGTATTCAAGCCATTGTTTGCCTATTGTGTGGTTATGCTTGGCGTGCAGCCAAGCATAACCACTACGCATACCACCAAGCATATGCCAATACGGGCTTGTGCAAAGCCCGTATTGGCATACCGGCACTCCATTAATAACGGCCAGACAGAATGGGTTAAACTGGGTTTACCCTTCCCGACTTAGTTTAATAACACTGTATGATCAATGCTTTCCAAGAGCCTGTGAGAAAGAATTCACTAGAGCGTTCTGTGTGCTGCTGTGGGCAGGTATAAACCCATTCCACCACGGCATTTGCTGCAGGTGGTTGGTTGATTGAAATCCAAATAAAAAATGACACTCTTCAAGCTTTGTGAAAAATCAAAGTTCCAAACAATCACCCCCTTTAAAACCCGGTTTTGTGATACCAAATGAAATCTTCTTCTTGCTCTTTTATGTTATGCAGTAAACTCCCAAACTCAATCTTTGCAACAAGAGACTCTTTTTTGCAAAGCCAGTCACGTATCTCCCTCAGAGGAGTCTAAACTATGACTGGTCATAATCACCATTTTTCTCCCGTAGGCCCAAGTTTGCTCTTTTGGATGAGTGCACAAGTGCTGTCAGCATCGACGTGGAAGGCAAGATCTTCCAGAGGGCCAAGGATGCAGGCATCATCATGCTGACTATCACTCACAGGCCTTCCCTCTGGTAGGTTGCTTGAAAATGTGATAGGAGGGGGATGGGCCGTAGACTCTTGTCGTTCATGTGACCAGACTAGATGTAAACAATGTTTCCCTTGCTGAAAATCAGTACAAATGCAGATATACAAATAGTATTCGAATTCACCGTCTTTACATTCAAATTCGTCCATCAGCATCGATTTAATGCACTTCCAAGGTTTAATTTCGTCTTTTGTCTTACAATTTCAATTGCTGTTCAATCGAATTCAATCCACGAACACCCATTTTCGGCGAGAAGTATTCAATTTCGTCTCGTCTACGCTGGACAGTTTTATTCAGAAAACAAATTCGTCTTTTGCCACACAATTTAATGATCAGTTTGTTCAATTTCGATACACTTCATTACGACATCTTCTGCAGAAGGCATAAAGGTCGCAGATGGGGATAATTTCTCCACTATTTTTCTGTGTTTTCCCTGTTATTCATAAATATAGGCCTATTGCTCGTTTCTTTCGAATCAATTTTCTTAAAAATATGTTATGGACTCATTATAGGTAGCCTACACAGAAATATAACAGGAAAATAAGGGTCATTGACTGTTTTTTGTTTGCATGGTCGTCTTCATTTTTTCACTTTTTATTCATTATAAAACTGAAAAGAACTTTGTTTTGCTGTCCTTGTTAATTTTATACTTTTGTTGTAAATGTATTGTTGCAGTTTAAATTAAAGTTAACATTATAAATTAATTATAATGTCGCTTCCCAGGTTGTATCATAAAATTGGGTGTGATCCCTGGCTATACGGCATTCTGGGTTGATGACGTCTGACTAGCGGCCACCAGAACAAAGATACTGACAATTTGGGAGACCGCCAACATAGGGCAAGATAGCTCAGTTGGTAGGTCGCCAGTTTGAATCCCGCTCCAGCCAGTTTCTTTGTTCACTTTGAAAATTATATATTTAAATTAAATGCTTGTAAATAGCACACGCCAGACTAATTTACTTAACAGTTTTAAATTGATTGGTATATAATAAGACAAATTTAATCTCTGGATGGCTTCATCACTTCACACAAGGAGTTAGTGCTAGAGTATTTTAATATGTACACGTAGCTCTAAATTGTGATGTGGCTCAACAAAATGAGTAGAAAGTCACACAATGGCATTTTGAGTTTCAAACACAAACAATCCCCCCCCCCCCCAGAATTCAATAGAATCGGCAATACAACTTAAAAAGTCCTTTGCTGTGTAGGCAGAATTCAACAGAACAAAAACAGGGTTTAGCTGGCTATTGACCTATCACTGTTTACGAGTTAACAACGCCCTTTAGACAACCCTATGGGAATTTTGTGTGGTAATTTTTGTTTGTTTCAGATTTTGCGTGGTCCACGTGGAATTACTTATTGATGTGATTGGACAATAATTCACAAGCTGCGTTGACGCGATTCGACCGTGATAGGTCAATTGACTACTCTGGGCAGGGCAGCACCAAAAAGAAGATACCCAGCACGATATGGGGCATAGGGGTACCTCCCCCCCCCCCCCTGTCTCTATACCCTATACACACACCAGACTATTGTAGCCTAAAAAATCCCCCCTAGATTTCTGAAAAGAATTCCTGAGATTCCAGGAACACAATGACCAACACAAAAGAGGTGGGGGGGGGGGGGGGTTCCCTTTGCCCCATATCGTGCTTCATATGGAAGGAAAAGCAACTGTTGTATGAATTTCACTACATAATTTCAGGAAATAACAACAGTTTTCTAGTAACAGAGGAACTGTTTCAAAATCATGATGTGAGAACAAAGACAACAATTTTCACAATGATTGGCATTCAGCAACATTTTACAGAAGTTTGTGAAACCAGTTGTCATGCAAACTGACTTCACGCTTCAGTACTCTATAGACGATTTGCCCTCTGACGTCATGTGTTTACATCTATATGTATGCAGTATGCGCATGCGTCTTGTTTTGCATAAAATTTGGTTTAGGAGTGACATTGCAAGTCAGATCACCACATATTAAGAAGGCTATTGGTGCCAGATCACAATTACAAAACATCATTTTTCCTGTTTCCCATGTTGCTGTGTATATAGGAAGTTCCACACCCACCTCCTGCAGTTTGACGGCGAGGGGGGCTGGCGCCTGGAGGAGCTGAACGTGACCAAGCGGCTCTCCCTGAACGAGGAGAAGCAGCGGCTAGAGACCCAGCTAGCCGGGGTCCCGGGCATGCAGGAGAGGCTGGACGAACTCTGCGAGATCCTGGGAGAGGACTCGGTCCACAGGACCCGCAAGACATCCGATCGCTCGAGCAGCTCTTCTGATAATCCGGAGCCCGACATTACAGGCACGGAGAGTGACCAGTAGGTGGAATGTAGGGCTGTCCCAAATATACTGAATATTCAATATTCGATCGTCAAGCGAATATTCTAATACCATTTTGCCAGTTCGAATATTCGAAAAGATATATACATGTATGTACAGATATGACTCTGATGCTATTTTAATAGAAAAGTTACGGCGCTTAAGCAGTGTCAAATGCCGCATTTTTGTCAATCGTAACTTTTAGTAGACGGAGGTTTATTGTTCCCGTCCGTAAAACCCTTGATACAACAGGGGCATGCAAAAAAATGCCATTTGAACGGTCCATAATATCAATCGCCATACGTAAAACACCGGCGTGCTTTTACGTGCACTGTTTTTTTACCGGTGCGGCATGCACTGGAAAACTTGATCGGCGAGTATCAAATATTCGAATATTCGGTCAAACCCAGTTTCGAATATTCAAATACTAAATTATTTGAATACTAAATTATTTGAATACTAAATTATTCGAATACTAAATTATTCGAAAATGAACAGCCCTAGTGGAATGCTGTAAATAAGCAAGTTTGATCAAGGAAAACTGGTTAATTAGCCAGCGGTGGATTCGTGTTCCTACCTTACACCTAATAAGCATTGACATTGAAATATGAAAACGATAGCTGACCGAATTATCTGTCACTGGTTCCCTCTTCACTTGTCATTGTTTGCTATGACATGTTGCTGTTGATAACCAGCACAACCACACCCTATAGGTTGGTTCTAGATGGTCAACTAGATGTAGTCAACTAACCAGCTTTTAGGAAAAGTTACTCTAGAATTGTCATGAGTAGACGGCAGAAGCATAGTGGCTTTAGGTCTTGAATTTCATACAGTAAGACTATTGGGTTGTAGTACAAGCGATCCAATAGACCAGAGGTATTAATTTTTTAAGACTGGTGTCTATAAAATAAGGGAATAAATATGTGCTGGGCCGGTTTTAAACGTACGTTTAAAACCGCCTTGGGGCCTGGGCGCTTGATAATGACCCGAGCCGAATTCGGCTCGGGTCATTATCAAGCGCCCAGGCCCCAAGGCGGTTTTAAACGTACGTTTAAAACCGGCCCAGCACATATTTATTCCCATTCATAAAATACCTTTTTGTATAATTAAGCAAAAACCACCGAAAATTATAAATTTCCAATGATTTTGTTCAATCTTTTTTTACCTTGGTTTGTAGAACACCCCTTCAGCTATTTAATGGTTCGTGCCATGCGCGAGTAGTGGTAAAAATGTCCTTATAAGGAAATTGACGCGCGCGCGACGTGCTCACCAGGTGGTGCAGGGCGCACCAGCAGTGCGGGTGTAGTGTGAAATTATTGACTCTAAATACAGACGCATCCGTAGTATTGCGCTTGCGTTATTAGGAGAGTGACTGGTCGCTCGAGTGTTCAACCAATAAAATGGACCAGATTTTGTAGGACTCTACATTTCGTGTGACACCGGAATTTTTTTTTAAATCGCGCCGTGTTTAAGCGGCGACAAGATGGCGGCGCCCTTTGTTTTTAAGGTCGGTAAACCGGTTAAACCGAGTCAAACTTGGGCGTTTTTTTCGGTTTTGGTTTAATCTAAAACCGCACAAGCTTAATGGACAGCTATTCAAAAATAGTTTTACTCATAGACATTGATTAACCCCCCTTGGGCTCGACTTTTATAATGGGGCGTCGGTATACCAGGCGGGCTTGTGAAGCCAAGCATAATGCACACAATGGGCTCCGTGCGCTGTCGAATGAGGGCGCTTGTCCACATAGCAACCGCACTTCCATGGGCAGTACATTCCTGATATCCACACCGCGCTCCTCGTTCATTTGATACTCGTATACCAGTTGTCTGTTCGCTGACTCTCGATTATTGCATTTTCAATAAGAATATCACAGCAGGAACCAGACACTTAAATTGAAGTCAGGTAAGATGGCGTCGATATTGACCCCCCAACTCGCCTTTTCTTTCCGCTGAGGGGGTAGTTGTGCACGGAGCCCATAGGTGAAAAATGGAATGAATGCACAGAAGAATGCGGGTATGGACGTCAACCGGCCAGCTGGTTTTATTTTTATTATATACAATGGGTTAAAGCAATGTATAAGCAGTATTAGAGTGTTTAGGCCAAAAAAAAAAATAGTTCTGCTTCCGATTACATGCCTTTTAAAAATAGGGTAGGTAGGTCGGAATTTTTTTTTTTTGGCAAAGTTTTTTTGTGCTGTTTGAATGGGGTATTCAGTTATATGCGAATTTCATTCTGAACTATTTCCATTTACGCTACGAAACTATACAAAAATGGCCACAAAAAGTGATAAAAACTTGCCTTAATTATTTTCAAAAATCAGGGCTGTAGTCGAGTCCCTGCAAGTCCTTTCACAAGTCCTTTCGCAAGTCAAGTCAGAAGTCCTTTCATAAAGCTGGTCACAAGTAACTGGATGAACAATGACAAAGGAATGCCTTTGTCAAAGCTCATTTTGTTACACGGTTCTCCAATAACACAGTGTAACGTTACCACCTGTCATGCTTTATTCCTGAAATATAGGACAAAGAAGGGAGAAAGCATGAGAGCATGTCCATTCATTTACTAGAACAATGTAGAAGTCTTTAATAATTAAATCATGAACTATAACTAATAACATATGTAAAATCATCATAAACGGGTACTAAGCTAAATACTAAATCAATAAATCACTTAAATCACAACAACCAATAGTAAAGAAACAAAACATTAAAACTGTGTGGCCAAGGGTAATAACCAACAAAATAAGAACTATGGAGTAACAACATTCCAAATTCCAGTGGCCCAAAGTTACACTCTTATTGCCATGACTACAACCAGCTCTGGGTTCTACTCCCCAACTTAACTGTGAACACAGCTGTCATTGTTCCATCTCACTGTTACAGACCTACCTGACCTTGGACAACCTACTACATGTAGTCCTCGCCCTCCATAAGTACATGTACCTCCATTAGTACATGTACAGTGTATTCGCTCTTTCAAGCCACATGTGTGCCTACATTCATACCATACCTATTTTCAATGTGAACAACTTTCACTATTCTTGCACTTACAAGTAGTATATACAGTGAGGAGCTACATTCATAACTTTCTTGCAGTTCCTTCACATACATCGAGGGTAAATGCAAGGTGTCACATATAAAACTCTTTCAGCTTAAAGTACATGTATCAGAGAACTTCCGGGGAGTCAGGTTGAATTGGCGTAGTGGCTCTTTCCTCGCCTTCCACCTCTGTGGCCCGGGTTCGAATCCTGTCCGGGTCAGTATGTGGATTGGGTTCTCAGTCCCTGCTTGACTCCGTGGGTTTTCCTCATGAACGTTGGGGTTTTCCTCCCACCTCTAAAACTGAGAATTTCTTCCTTTCCTCTCGCACTTCGTGGTCGTGCTGAAGAACCTCCCGGGTGGCTACAGGGCAACGACTTAGGTCGGCCAATCTCAGCAACCAGATCCATTAGGGATCATACGAAAGAAGAAGAAGAGAACTTCCCTGTTTTAAAGGACTTTATATTCTTCAGCTAAATTAAATGAAAGTAAGAATAATCTTTATAGTTATACAGTCAATCTAGCAAGTTTCTGACTCACAACTAAATCTTTAAACTTGGTAATCTTTCTGTCCAATCATTACTAAATATATCAAATAAAGTAATCACCTTGTAGACCGCAATTCTGTTTTGCAATATCTAAAAGACAAGAAAAGTTAACACATACCTGAAATATAGGACAAAGAAGGGAGAAAGCATGAGAGCATGTCCATAGAACCATGGAGGAGTGAAAACAAAAGGCATGCTGACACAATGACCCAGTTCTTTGGACTATACTAAAAATGTGTGTGGGGGGAGGAAATATTAATCATGCTGGCATAATGACCCAGATTTTTGGACTATACCAAAAATTGTGTGGGGGAATAATTATAATCTGTGTGTAGCTCAAACACATAGGGCTCTACAATTTGAATAGCTTGTGATTGGAATTAGGACTGGAGGGCTTGTGATGGACTTGCAGGGACTTGTGATGGACTTGCAGGGACTTGTGATGGACTTGCAGGGACTTGTGATGGACTTGCAGGGACTTGTGATGGACTCGACAACAGCCCTGTCAAAAATATTTACGGTCGATAATTCTTTAAAATAATGGAGAATTTAGGTCGTGCACATACCTCCATGTGCACACCACTGTGCACAACGCTAGCCACGACAGGAAACTGGCCAACACTGTCCGTTTGTCGTGCGGTAAGCGTGCGTGATGCACTGTGTGTGGCGGGCGACGAACCTCGTGTTGCGGCAGGAAATGTCAGGGAACCCGCTGCGCTATCACTTCAAGTACAAGCGGTACAACCTTAAAATAAATTCATGAACACGGAAAATACATACATGGACAAGAGAGATCAATTAAGTTCTGGAAATTAACTTGCAGAAATCTTCTTTCTCCATCGATGTTTACTTGGCATTTTTACGATGTCAGATTTGACCTGGAACTGCAGTGCCCTCTGCGGTGTTACGCTATGTTGGTCGGCCATAAGCAATAGACTGGTTGCCGCATTTCTGTCATGCCTTCTTTGGCACTTTTAGTGGGCGGCGCGGCGGGAACCAGTACAGCATTGCTGCATTGAGCATTACGCACGTGTTTTCATCACGGTGATAGGAAATCACGCACCGAAACACGAAGGGAACTTGTAATCGCGAAGGGGACTTGTAAAAACAACGGAGGTTTCTTCTAAAAAATAACGAATGTAAGTAGGCAAACAAATTACAAGCGTTTTTGACGTAAATAGGTTGTTAAGAGGCGTTCTTTACTTACCGATAAAATTTTTAGGGTTGGGGCCGTAAAATTAGGGTAGGTCGGGTAACCGGAAGCAGAACTATTTTTTTGGCCTTATGTACAGCATTGTGGTCTAGTGGGAGATTATTGTGGTAGAATCGCATTAAAGGAACACATTGCTTTGGATTTTGCGATTTGGGCTATAAAACTGAAATGGATATGGTTGGGAAGCTTTTTTAAAAGTAGAATATAAAGATTCATATAACTATCCCTTCAAATTGCGTGGTTTTTGTTAAATTTCGTGACAAATAACGGTCCGCCATTTTGTAGAACCAAATTTTTGACTCCACAAAATGGCGGACTGGGTTCACCAGTCGTATTTCCAGTCGCAGCTGGTTGAAGTACGTTCTGTTGATCCATTTTGATGTACTGTGGCACGGCGCGCAGCACTGGTGATATGTGTCGCGAGGTAGAGAATGGTACCTGGCGATCATCTGATAGGTTTACAAGGCCACTGGCTGCGGCGCCAGCCTAAAGACTCTCACAGCGTATTTTGCGCATTATTTAAACGGTGGAAATAAGTCTATGATTTGCAGGTCAGATGTCAGGAGTCAGAGGCAAATTTTTTGTTTTGTAATCACTACTCACTAATTACAACACATTATACGTGTTTTTTTGCATGAACAACTCTTATAAAAGATAAGGAACATTTCAAAACAGCAACATTTCATGACATTTGAAGGCAATGTGTCCCTTTAATGCAGTTTGTAAAGCAGTGTCCATTGACACCAACCATCATTCAAGGTGGAATGCACAAAGTCTAAGACTAGCAAAAACTTGCCGCATAAAAGGGCTAATTAGCCCATCGTTCAAGCATTCATTATTAGAACATTTCTTGAAAATCTCAATTCAAACGTAAATTAAAATTGCAACTGCATTGATGGTCTGTAGCTGTAGTGAAAATGTACCTATTTATTTAATGTTTGTTGTGTATCAGAAGATGGACATTAAATGTTTCAGTGAAACGTGTCAAAAATGGTTCAAAATGCATTGTACATGTATATACAAATGAACAAAATTTGGATACCAAGTTTCAGATTATTCAGAGGGTTTAAAGGGTTTATAACATATTGGGCTTGATTGATCCAATTGAAGTTTTAATTTAGATCATTTATCAGAAAATATTTATATGAAAAGTGACAATATTTTTTTATTTTTTATCAAAGCATTGCTACGACTTGAAATGAATTGTATCATTTGCTTACACATCTCTTTTGTGTATTCGCAACTGGAATATTTAGTTAAGAAGTGAAACATGACTTTCACAAATGGGAAAATTTCGTGCCATTTTGCATAAGATTTAAGCAGATACATGGGAATCTGTTTTTTGTTGTTATTTAGGATTCCATTACTTTTTGCAAACCAAAATGTGTTTAAATACAGAATACATTCAGGAAACGACACATTTTATTTTGATGAGGTGAACATTGCATTTAAAATAGACGAGGGTTATATTATTTACTGTGAAATGGTTGATCAACACAGATCCACTGGTGATGTACTTGTAATTATGTACTTCTACTGTGCGCTCTTCTGGTTGAACATTTCAACAAGACTTCTTCCCCTTCCAATGCTTGGTTTAGCATTGGGTATGTTATGCTTTCCTAGAGCCTGTGAGAAAAACTTCACAGGAACACTTGATGAACCCCATCCCCCTGCTTTAGCTATAACCCTAACATCCTAGGCATTAATTTGGGGTAAAGTACACTATCCCAAACAGTATGATTTTCCACAAACCCTAGGGGTTAGGGCTATACTACAAAATACTACACAATTTTCATATGTCAGTGTAGTAAGAGTACTGCATACTACAGTTAGTACTAGTAGTATTTTGTAGCATTATTTGGTGAGGTGAGGTGAGGTGAGGTGAGGTTTAGTGCATGAGGTTGGGGTTGGGTCAGCGCCACCTGCTGAGTTTTTTCTCACAGGATTTCTGAAAGCCCCGAGCATAAAAGCTACACTAAGCCAGGAAAGGAAAAGTAGCTTGTTCCACATTACATCATCCCTGATACAAATTACATCTTCATACACCACTAAAATATATTAATTTATGTTGGCAATCAACACCATTCCACATTGTGAAATTGGATTTAAAGATAAGCAAGGAAAGAAATAAGTATTAACTGCAATTACAACCACTATCAAAAATTTAAGTGACTAAAATAATGTTCTTAAAATAATGTACATCACTTGTACTAAGTATTTGTTAAAATTTGATTTCTCATAATTTGGTACTTTATCTTCCACTTTCATATTCCCGATCAGTCTTCTAGCCATGGTGAAATTAAAGCATTGGGGAATTTTGCTTAAAGGAAACGTGCTTCTCAAACTGGCCGGATCACATTTTATTTCATAAATAAATTCATTTATATGTATTAAATGTGAATTATAAGCCAAACTGGTTCAAGTGAAGTTTTAGTGTGATTATTTGCCGCCCAAAAATTGACCCCCCCTTTTTGGAATTTGATGAGACTCAAATTGGGGGCGCTGTTCGTGACGTAGACCAAGGCACCGAAATTCATGGATCGACTCGATAGTCTGGACCCCGTAAATGACGCATGTACATCGTATACACACTAGGTCTACACGTGCAATTTCAAGTTGCAACAACTACCATCGAACTTACCCTGATTTTTTTCTCTTTTAGCGAAGGCTCCTCGGGGAATTGGCCGTTTAACTGCTTTTGCTTGTACCTTACTCACATCTGGAAACTTTGTTAAGATGGCAGTGGACTTGAGCATATTTTTAATGGTCATCCCATGATTTGAAAATACCAGTATCGAAACACGACGGCTCAAAGTGGTCGCTACATAACGCTAAAAAGCTGCTGGGGCCGGACCACTTCGCTCTTGTCACCTTCACTTTCGCCGTCCAAATTCTCCGATATTTCGCATCAGTTGGAAATAAATGAAGGCTTACTCCATCCTTCATTGTTTTGCTGCACCCAGCAGCCACACACCTTTTCGGCATGGCCGAAAAACACTATTTTGCTTAGCTTTTGGACGAAGAATTTTCGCCGTTCTGCACACACACGTACATGTACCCTCAATGCGATGCATATGCGTGATGAATGGGGGCCGGCGCGGCTCGCGCAGCAGAATTTGTAATGTGCCTTGATCTACGTCACACACTTATGTTAATAAGGGTCCCACTCAGGGGGCGGAGTAGCTTGGACAAACATTTTCAAAAAAAACATTATCATATTTAATCTGGGAAATAATTGTCTCTGGACACAAAATATCATTGTCAAGATAATACTTTGTTTTAAGCAGGAATAATGCAACATACATCCTATATCATGTTTCCTTTAAGGATGAACAATGCGAGCGCGGAGCACAAAACCCTTACAGTGTGGGGTCCGGGGTCCGCTTAAGGGGCTCGATTATAGATGCTCGGTGGTGCAATCTGAGTCAATTCCTGCCATTCCTGGCCGCTTTCCCTTGGCTGTTTCGAGCAAAAGTTTTAAGGATTATATCAAAAGACAAAATTTATTTCATTTGAAATTGTTTAGAATGTACTCTTGCTCTTAAATTTATACATGTAGCATAGTGATAGCGCAGGGGCAGGATTTAAGCGTAGTGCTAATTCCCGCAAGTGTATGGGTGCTAGTGCTATTTAATGCCTGGCTAGAACCAGAGTTGGAGTCGAGTCCCTGCAAGTCCTTTCACAAGTCCTTTCGCAAGTCCAGTCAGAAGTCCTTTCATAAAGCCGGTCACAAGTAACTGGATGAACAATGACAAAGGAATGCCTTTGTCAAAGCTCATTTGAATAGCTTGCGATTGGAATTAGGACTGGAGGGCTTGAGATGGACTTGCAGGGACTTGTGATGGACTCGACTACATCTCTGGCTAGAACACTGTTCCGGATAAGCAATTCCAGATTGTATATTTATAGCCCAAAATATAGTTTGGAAATTGAAAAGAAAACATGTATGCAATGTGAAATTGCTTCTCCTAAGTTTGAGTTATTATCAAATGAAATATTTATATTAAAATACCACAATCGCAATGGATGTATTATATTACAACTTCTGAAAGATTGTTGTATACTATCAATCACTGCATTTGAAGCTTCTTGTCTCTTTTTAGATAACCCATGTAGTTTTCAAACAGTGTATCATTCGTGTAGTTGTAGATGTTTTTATAATGCTTGTGTGTCCCTGACCAAGGCTTTTTTGCTTCAAAGCTTACAGTACATTTGAGTTATTTTTTTGTTTCATGACCAGAATGCTGAAATGCAGTCCGGGTTAACTTCCAGGTTTTTTTCCTAGGAGTTTGGTAAAGTTTCAGCAGTGGATCTTGACCCGACATTACATGTAAATGTTCCCGGAAAAAAAAAAATAAAAACAAATTTAAAAAGAAATAAGAAAAAAAGGTTCCAGAACTGATCTTGATGTGTTGTGGTGTTAATATTGGAGTTAAAATCTTTTTTCTTTTTTACAGGATTCGCTACCGGTATACTATTTTGATTATCCTGTATTTCCATGTTAATTATTTAAATTTAAAGTCACAATTCCATGCCCTTCTATTTCAGCCCCACCCCTTGATGTATTGTATTGACCAATCACAGTAAATTAAGACCATGGTTCAACAAAAGTCTGACATCTTGACGGACGCATGGCTCGCGCTGCTTTGATTGGATAATACGTCAATGGGTCAGGCAATTGCCTTCATTCTGAAAAATGACATTACAGATCAGTGTTGAACGTTTGATTTCGTTCGGTGTCAACAGTGGCATTTTCCGTCAGCATTCAGCCGTAGTGAAAATATTTGTGCTTTATAGAATGGAAACGTTGCTTTAGTCGGGTTTCATAATTACGACCAGATTGTGTCAGTGAATGTAGTTCTGTACCTTTGTAAATCCACTTAAAGGACTTGGAACAAAGGGTTACCTGAGACAACAATAATACAGAGGTCTTGAGCCCAAGTCCTTAGTTTTCATGGGGCATGCCAAGAAAAGGTTTGTCCAAACAGTAGGAGCAATGGAAGATAACAGCAAGGGTCCTCATAGTAAAAAAAAGCGACTGTGTGCATAGACCAGATCCCTGGGAAATAATTCTAAGACTGACAAACTTTTTAGCCACAGTCTTGCATAAATTCTCCTTATTTGGTTATTAACCGACATTCCAACAGAATGCTGAATTTGACGATGTACACTTGAATTTCACGTGTTTTCGATTGGGACATGTGGCACCGTATTGCAGGGCTGTAGTCGAGTCCATCACAAGTCCATCATAAGTACCTGCAAGTCCATCACAAACCCTTCAGTCCTAATTCCAATCACAAGCTATTCAAATGAGCTTTGACAAAGGCATTGCTTTGTCATTGTTCATCCAGTTACTTGTGACTGGCTTTATGAAAGGACTTGTGAAAGGACTTGCAGGGACTTGATTACAGCCCTGCCGTATATATTGCTACTGCTTGTAGGTATTGTCATAGAGTTTTACTAGAGTGTATTCGGTATTGTGTATGAGTTTGTATATGCCGGCAATCGTGGACCTAGGACAAAAGAATTCGGGCGTAGACAAAGGGGTCCACGTTTGACCTAACGTCCACGATTGAAAATCGTGTACAAAACCAATGGGAGGCCTTCCGAAAAAGTTAGAGTATAAACAAAAGAGGGACAATAGGAGGTCCACGATTGCACCCGTTTACATGACTGGGTGTACTTGTGTAGGTCTGGGTTTCCAATGACCAAAATATAAATCATATGCGTGATGGGAACAATTTGTGATTGTTTTATGTACAAGAGATATACAATGTAGTAAGAAGGAATGCAAATTTGAGTGATGGCATTGAAGACGAATGGGAGGGTGACCCTCAGCAGACTGTACGTGTAAACCATTGCAAAATAGTTTTTATTCGAACCATAATGAAGATCAAATCTTTGTTCGTGTGCGATCGTACATGTATGCATACTTGCTCTATGATGTATGCTATCGGAAAAGATGTTAGAAGATAAACTCGACGTCTCGAAATAAAAACGCTCTTTGTGGACTATAGCCTCTTAATTAATAGCCTCCCTCTTAAAATTGTACTTCAAAAACTAGTAGAGGTTTTATGACGATTTGCTCGTACTACGTTAAAACTGAGATTCGTCTCGTGCTGGAACAGATTTGCCACAAGTTGAATGCAAGCGCAACTTGAATTGCCTCAAGACAAAGTTTCCAAACAAACTAAGTGTGTTCAGTTTTCTTGAAGTTGACATGCAGAACCTGTACAGTTCTGTGAGACCATTATACTATGGGCGCGGCATGTTGATTAAAAAAAAAATGCCTCAGGAAAACTCACCTCTTACGCTAAATGAACAATCGAGGATTCCGTCGCTGCAACTTGCTGTTTGTAATAGAATGTCTTACATGAGGTACTGAAATTCACACAGTTAAATCCAACAGTTGTGATTAATAGGCATCTTTTGACCGTTGTTCCTTTTGAGACAGTTGTTTTTATCCCAACAGAAACTAACATTCAAAAGATGTGCCACACCTGTTAAGTTTTTGTTTTCTGAGAGACTTGGCATACTTCATGACCTGCTCTAATATCCTCGAAACAATACAACCGTCACTAAATGTGTGTTTTGCTTAAATCTTTCTTTACAGGCTCTAATGGAGATAGAAAAAACGTTGAAAATGGTTCTGGGATAGGTTATAGTATAGCCTATAGGACAAGAGGGGGGGGGGGGGGGGGGTTACACATTGGTCCCATTATCTTGCTGGGTAAGACATTAGAATGCATGGCAAATTCGCCTACAAAATACCCTTTCTGACGTCATCGGTTGTAATAAAAACACGGAAGGCACTGTTCCAGAACGACCAAAACGAGGTATAAGGCGTGACGATGTCATTAATTTGGCGCTTCTGGCTAAAGTGCTAACCGTAAAAACTGGATGCATATAAGCCATTTTCCCCTGTGGACCGGAATATATACCATGATGCATATTCATGGTTAGATATAGTGACGTATTCAGACAAATAAGGCCAGGATCAGGTTAACCGATTTGGTCGACATTGGCAGCATATGGCTTTCGAGCACGAGGCTGGGGTTGGTTCGAATCCTTTGCCCTGTTCATCTCTTTTTCTTGGAATAGGGTGCGTTTTGGCGGTAAGATCATAACCAAAACCTGGTTCTGTTGTTTCTCTTTGGTTAATCATTTTGGGTATTTGAGTATTCCATTATGGTGCGTAATTCTGGCTTGTTTAAAATTCCCAAAGAAATATTCACCTACGAGAAACAACGGAACCAAGTTCTTGGTTATGACTGTGGCCGCCAAAACGCGCCCCTAATTGTGGTGTGGAGGATCTTTTTTTTCTCAAGGGAAAACAAGTCTGATACCTGTCTTGCAGCTCGCATAGAAACACACTGGCAATTCTGGACTACGAAAACAAAAATCGCTACCCGGAGCCATGTACAAAACTCACGGTGCATGTTGTCGTGGTTTGGAAAGCAATGTTTTACCGCCGATGACGTCACTGCAAGTGGAAGGGGGATTTTAGTGGGTGGGGACACGGTCCGTGATTTGTTCTATCCGAAGTCTCGATAAATTACTAAAACAGAAAAGTACATCGAAATCTAAATTTCTCATGTATTTATTTTTGTTTCAGAACGATTTGTAGCAATTTCCTATTTTGATTTCTGTTGCCTATTAGCCTGGCCTGTAAGAGTGGCGAAGTTCCTGGCATTGAGTTAACGTTTCCTAATGACATTCATAAATGTAAATAAATGTTGAGCGATGGGAAACCTGTACCAATCATAATGTTGAAGACGCAGAATGGGCAGACCATTTAAGTCCTGCCGCTTGACGTATTAACCAATCAGAGCCTCGACAAAAGTCAAACAAAAGTCCAACATGCATTCTGGACAGACAGACAGACGCGTGGCTGGCGTGGCTAAGCTGTGATTAGAGAATACGTCAAGGGCTAGAGGGCGGTGTCGTGTGAAATTTGGTCACCATGAAATACGGCAGTAGGCGCGGCCTATTCATTGATCTCCATTATATAATGGAGATCAATGGTAGTATTACACATGCCAAGTGATCGATAATATCGATAATTGGGAGCGTTGCTGGTCACGTGAGAGGGTTTAACCACTGATCTCTATAAACTGGATTGGCTGCGAAGCTCCGCGATTGAAGCCACCGCGCGGCCATCTTGCTATATTCAAAACAATGGTCGTTTTCCAAACCCCTCGCTTCAGCTCCGTCTCCAAATTCAGCCCATTGCCAAACTGCATCCATGCATGCAGTTTGTGAATGGGCTGAAGTTGGAGACGGAGCTGAAGCCTGGAGCTTGGAAAACCGCCATTGTTTTGAATATAGCAAGATGGCCGCGTGGTGGCTTCAATTCACGCATAGGCAATCATCACTGCTGCGCTGCCAATTTAGTGTATAGAGATCAGTGGGTTTAACCAATAATAGGGGAGAGAAGCCCAAATTTCGGATAATCACATGACAGCGGGACTTATTTAATGGGTCGGTCTCATGGACACAGGAAACCTTTCTAAAAGTTTATCACGTCAGCAACTGGTGGTATTACATTGATTCTAAACCAGTGAAGTGAATGTTTTTGTGTTATAAAATAATTAGCTCTGTACGGTCTGCAGTGTCATGCGCAGACTATAGTGAATAATGAGTTGCAAAAAATGTCGAGTACACCGAGTACAATATTGTGTGCTTTGACCATGAGTTGGATAAAATAGAAGGTGATCATTGGAACTTTATGACTACTAATCTTGTCTGATAGGATGTCGCATTGTGCTTTGTAATGTTTGATTCTTTTCCCGTACCATTCTTGGTAGGCCTTTTACCTAGAGTAGAAAAAGTGAACAAGGAAAACTGCCAGACGTGGGATTCGAACCTGCGTCATCCGGAACACCCGTACTGGCGCTCCGCCAACTAAGCTATCTTGCCCCATGTTGGCGGTCTCCCGAAGACAAGATAATTTGGGAAATCGCCAACATGGGGCAAGAAAGCTCAGTTGGAGGAGCGCCGGTACGGTGTTCCGGAGGTCGCAGGTTGGAATCCCGCTCCTGCCCGTTTTCTTTGTTCAGTTTGAAAATCATTATTCAAATTTACCCAGTCAGTTTCCCTTGTAGTTTGACGAATTATAAGTTTAAAATTCGTATACTCATTGAGTGATCCCCACAACGTCACTTCCCAGGTTGTATCCTAAAATTGGGCGTGATTCCTGCGTATACGACATTATTGGTTTATGACGTCTGACTAGTGCCCACTGAACAAAGACACTATACAATTTGAGAGACCCCACAACAGAAGGCAAGATAGCTCAGCTGGTGGCGCGCGCGCCGGTACAGTGTTCCGGAGGTCGCAGGTTCGAATCTCGCTCCTATTTCCTACCAGTTTTCTTTGTTCACTTTGAAAAATTATGAAACATTACACTAAGGTGTAGTAAATGGGGTTTTTTTTCGTTCAATTACCGATTTCGTCTTTAATTCGTTAGTTGAGGAAATCAATTAAATTGAAATTTTTAGTCGGAGCTAAGTGCTTATTTTCGAGTGGATGCACAGAGCAGATACCACTAATCTTTAGTGTTATCAGTTTCTCGCTCTCCTATGTTCCACGGGATCAGGGCTATTAAAGGGGTTCTTTTGTCGCTTCAATTAGTGAATAGAATATGACAGAAGTAAAACAAGTATGTTGTTTTTGCAATCTTTTGTGAAATCTGAAAACTGCGCCCTCTGTGGAAGAGAAAAACTTTTTAATGAATATGTATACATGTATGCAAATGCTGTACCCCGCGATATATCCAATGGCAGTTTTTCAATGAAGTCACTCACCTGCTGGCGGCGCTAGCGGGCGCTACTTGACTCGATTTTTCGTAACTTTTTGACAAGATCTTTGATATAATAATAATCGATTGGTCGATCAAACACGGGCCTCCAACCTACTGTTTTTGTGTTAGCTCTAGCTAGCTTGGAATTGGATGGTTTGAATTATGAATGACTTTGTTAAGGCTGCTTGCTAAAGTAGGCCTACGCCCAAACCAGTTTAGTCGACAGTCACACACGGTTGAAGTTCAGTTTGGCAGATTATAATATAAGGCCTAAGTAATGGATGTGCAAATGACGCAGTCAGCGGACTTGCCTTATTACGAGCAGACGACGACAGAGTTACATGGCGATGTCGTGAAAGAGGAAAATGGAGGGCATGGCGAAGTTGTGGATGGCGGAGTCGTGGGAGATGAGAAACCCAGGGAGAGGTGGACGGGCCGGATGGACTTCATTCTTTCCTGCGTTGGCTTCGCTGTGGGTTTGGGAAACATTTGGCGGTTCCCGTATCTTTGCTACAAAAACGGTGGTGGTAGGTAGCTACTCGGTCCTAGAACTATGGTTCCGACATGAACCTCATAGGAAGACGCCGATTTTTCCCATAGGCTAGTACAGCAAGAATAAGAACGTCATTCCCATGCAACACGTTTCTACATTTTTCGCCGTGAATTACTTCATGGCTGCCCCCAAAAATAATAATATGCCGCATTTACATCCTCACCTTGCTTGCGCCAAGTCAATTTTCGCCTGAAACGGGTCCAATTTGCGGGAAAAAAATGACAAAAATCTGCAGTCGTTCCGAAGCGATCATACCATCGAGGAAGCCGCACACACGAAGCTCCTGTTTTGCGGGGGGGGGGGGGGGGGGGGGCCGTGGGTCGGTCAAGTCATGATTATTCATCGAAAATTTGAAGCGCGGTACAGCAGGCAATTCAACTGCCGCGTGTCCGTTATATACCATCTGCGACGACAGGCAATGCATGCAGTTGCCTGCCGTACCGCGCTTCGAATTTTCGATGAATAATCATGACTTGACCGACCCACGGCCCCCCGCAAAACAGGAGCTTCGTGTGTGCGGCTTCCTCGATGGTGTGCGTGTGTGATCGCTTCGGAACGACTGCAGATTTTTGTCATTTTTTCCCCGCAAATTGGACCCGTTTCAGGCGAAAATTGACTTGGCGCAAGCAAGGTGAGGATGTAAATGCGGCATATTATTATTTTTGGGGGCAGCCATGAAGTAATTCACGGCGAAAAATGTAGAAACGTGTTGCATGGGAATGACGTTCTTATTCTTGCTGTACTAGCCTATGGGAAAAATCGGCGTCTTCCTATGACTATGAGGTTCATGTCGGAACCTCAGTCATAGTTCTAGGACTAGGAGTAGTAGGTAGCTAGGCCCTAACAAAGTAACATATAGGCTAACTTCATTTTTTTAGGCCTAAAAAAATGCCTAACGTTAGTACTACATGACTAACTGTGTTAGTACTTATTAGTAGACAGTAGTGGACACAATGTAAATTATGCACTTTACTTATCAATTGTTTCTCCAAGTCCAACCCCCGGGCTACCCTCATCACCCCTGATGTTGGGATTAGTATTTTTGTTTGTGACAAGGGGATTTTGGTCTTTTTTTTTTATTGTAAATAACAATCGATCCTAGTCAGCTAGTATTACTATACTATAGGGCCTAGCAAGGGCGGATCCAGGGAGGGGGGTCCAGGGGGTCTGGACCCCCTTTTTCTATTTTATTTTTTTATTTTTTTAAATTAATGTATTTTTTATTTTTGTTTATTAATGTTGGTTTTTTTTTTTTTTGGGGGGGGGACCTGACCTAAACTCAGGAATCATTTTGGAAAAACATACAACTGACTTGTCCCCCCACACGAACACATACTTATTAAAGTGGGGGGATATCATATCGTTTGTTCCCCTCCCACCCCCACTTTTTGTCGTCCCCGAATAAAAATTGTAGCCTATATTTGATTCTTTAGCTCAGAATAGTTGATTTAATTACTTCAAACTCGAAAATGATGTTTAATAATGATGATCTTTTGTTCCCAAAAAATTGGTTAAAGTGGTCAGAAATTGCCTCAGATCGCACCGCAGAGCATCTAGAATCCAAATTTTTTAGGGGCCCTTAAGCGGGACCCAACCCCACGCCGCAAGGGCTTCGCGCTTCGCGCTCGCATTAGTTTAGAGCACAGTATGTCCCCCCCCCCCCACTTTTAAAGTTGGACCCCCCTTTGCAAAAATCCTGGATCCGCCTATGCGCTAGCCTATAATAGGCCTATATCCGTATCACAAATAACACCTGCAGGCAGATTGATTTTGCAAATTCTGATTTTGGTTGAAAGAGTAAAGATATTGTGGGAAGAAAAAAGGAGTGGCGATTGTGTAGTGTAGGGCACCTCTTTAGTTTTGATCAAAATAGAGTCAAGGGTATTTTTTCTCATTCCAAAATGACTTTTTTAACCTAAAGCAGACTTCTCTTAATTAATTCTTTTGACATCTTTTTTTTTGTAATTTTGAACAGTTTAGTGCGGTAGAAAATGCAATTTTCTTACACGCTTTACTGCAGGCAGTTGCCATGCGAATCAACGTGGTTTTGCGTGTTTACTGTGCGTCACGGTGATCGCCATCTTTTATTTTCGAGTTGCTAAAACCCTGCCCTTTATCAACGGCATATACCTGTTGGTTTGTAATGTCACTAACTAGTTTGGCAATTCCATTAACCTAAAAGTGAATTTTTTTTTCCTAGTTATTAGGGAACAGGGCCCTACACTACACAATCGCCAAAGGAGTTGTGCAAAATAACCCAGGCGGCGCTTGCGACAAGGCAAAGTAAAAAACAACAACATGTTTCAGTGACGTCCGGCCCTGCCCGCTTCCTTTTTGGGGGCCGCCTGGATTTTTAAAACAATTTTACTAGTGGAAAATGAGGTGAAACATGTCAACCGATCCACTGGAAAATTTAATACAAGCTTACTAAAACTATTAAAACCAAAACCACTAGGCCCTATAAACATGTTCAATTTTCTTGTCCGACATGTCTTTTAATTGCGAACAGTAGAAAAAAACCTACGGTTATTGTCGGAAATAAAAAAGAAAATGGCGGCCATCTTGAAAATAAACAGCCACTCCTTAATTCCTTTAAAAAAGAAAAACCTGGACACTATAAACATGTTTTTTATTTGCATGGCCCAAAGCTGGCAGTTTGTATATAGCTCTTTGTTGTTTTGTTATAGCCATTATATTACTTTCCTAAAGTAATGCACATAATCACATGCTTGGGCACCCTGCCCTCCCCTAGCTACACAAGCCGAATGCTATATCACACACCATTGCACTTAACTGGCTGGATCTGCAGTGTACTGGACCGAATACATGTCATTCACTGTTTTTTGCTGTGTCCTTCAGGTCTTGCTAGGTCTATTGAGGAAGGGCTGTATTTAAATGCCAGTTTGGATGTTTAAAGCACTGAGACAAAGTACATGTAGGTAATGCACCCAAAGGAGGGGGGGGGGGGGGGTGCCATCAGCGGTATAGAGCACAGACCCAAAAGGGCCGGGCATAGAGCACAGACCCAAAAGGGGGCATGGCAGAGCACATACATGTATACACCCAAAAGGGCTGGGGCATGCCAGAGCACACCCAAAAGGGGGAATGCCAGAGCACATGCATACACGCAAAAGGGGGCATATGCCAGAGCACACCCAAAATTAAAGGGGGCATGCCAGAGCACACGCAAAAGGGGGCATATGCCAGAGCACACCCAAAATTAAAGGGGGCATGCCAGAGTACACTCAAAAGGGGGAATGCCAGAGCATACAGTCGTACTTTCCCAATACGTGCGTCGCAGGACAATTGCTTTGTGTTTCCTATTGTTCCTTTAACATAACCCCCAACCCCATATAGACTATAAGCACCGTATGCACTTCTACATGCGAGGACCGATTTCAACAAAAGACATGACGTGCGAGGACTGACAGGTTTCTTTGTATTTCCTTCTCCTCTTGTCCTCGGAGACAGAACCTGTACATGTATCGTTTTGGTTTGCGGTAACACCATGTGTTTATCTTAACTAACGAGAGGTATGGGTTCTGAAAAGAACCTTATCGCACAACTCGTATCTCAACCTTCGTTAAGTGAGAAGGGTTCAAGGGAGAACCAATTTCATGCAACTCGTTTTTTTCTACTGTCGATAAGTGAGAAATATGGTTCAGGGGAGAACCATGGGGACTTCACGGGTTAATATGGTTCAGGGAGAACCATGGGGACTTCTCGGGTTGTTCTCAACGTTTCGATTAGCCTGCTCTAATCTTCGTCGGGATACAAATGTTGTATACTACATTTAACGAGCGTGAAAATCAGCAGTACAAAAAACTTTTTTAAACTTGTTGCTCTGCAGCTGTTACTGTACCATTGAGGAGGTAAAAACATACTCGGTGTACATACAGAGCCTGTGAAAAAGGAACACTGAAAAATAGTAGAATTTCAGCACAGCTTGAAATCCTAAAATTGACAAAATGCCCTTTGTACTTTTACACAGTTAAACTTTTTTTGCACAATAAGGCAAATTTTGTTTCCATACAGGTCCCAAAATACATGTTTTACACTTCATTTCACAGGCGCATTCCTGATTCCCTACTTGATATGTGCCATTGCTGGAGGCATACCGCTGTTCTTCATGGAAGTTGCATTGGGCCAGTTCATGTCACTAGGAGGCATCAAAGCATGGAACATCTGCCCTATCTTTAAAGGTTTGTATTGAATATGGATTGCTGTTGGTGAATGTTCATCACTTTAATGTGACCTGGCACAGTGCAATGAGTGGGGAGTTGCTCCCTGGCATTTTCAGTTTGATACAAGCAAAAACAAACAGTTTTCTACAAAAAAAAACAACGTTTGGGATTTTTACATCAGAAAAACCCTTTTCTATCATATCTATTTTTTATAACCCCAGAAAGGAACATAATGGTTGCTAGGATGATTTTCATGCTGTGCTTTAACCCTAACCCCTCGGGTAACTTTACTAGAAAGTATCCTGAATCCGCCAAAATCCACCTATTTTGTCATGCACAAAAAGTTGGTTTTGGTGACGTACTGCTCAATATGGAGGTATCCTGAATTAGGGCCAATGATTTTCCGTTTTAGTGGAAACCAAACGGAATTAACGGAATTGGCCTCTTTCATTGTGCATTTATTTACATGTATGAAATAATGTCAAATGGAAATTAAACAGATTTTTGTACACTGTTCTAATGGGCGAAACAGAAATGAAGATTTGTCAAAACGGAAAATTGACTTTTCTGAAATGGAAAATCATTGGCTCTACTGAATCCATCAAAATCCTGCAGTACCGCTAGGCTTACAATCCTCAATCCATCAAAATCCCCCCAGTTTTCAATATGGAAGTATCCTGAATCCACCAAAATCCTCCAAAACAGGGGTATGGATTTTGATGGATTCAGGTAGGTTAGGGTTAAGGTATATGTTTGTACTACACTGAGTTTCATCTTCATTTTCTCTAAACAAGGGGTCGTGACTATCAAAGGTATAACTTGGGCTACGAATGTATACTGCAACACATAAAATGTTATCAGTACAAGGACTGGATCAACATTGTTTGTTTTGCGGTGCTCGAAAGATCTGTTTTGATCCGACATCTGACAATATTAACTTTGGATCCCAGCAAAAAAAGTCTTTGACATTAAATATTTGCTTTGCATTGAATAAGATAACTGTTAACACTGTGTCTTGATTGAACTAGGGCATATTGCCTCTCTGCGTGGCACCGATTACAGGGTAGACATCAGTGCATGGCCGTAGTGGTACACCTGGATAGACTTTCCAATAGACTTGAATTTCATACAAATATCCACTATTATACAACACCTGAATAAATCCCCGCAATCTGATTGGTGGATCATTGATCACATGCATTGAATTATTTGTCCCAATGCACGGTACGGCCGCACCGCAAAAATAGAAGTTCTGTCCAACGGTGAATACTGAATAGAACTTCCATTGCACGGTCACATCATCGGTTGTGCTCTCTGACCAATCACAGGCTTTCAAGTAATCCTACTTTCCTACTTTTCCTTCTTTTTTACCTTGCTCCTACTTTTCCTAATTTTTTCTTGAAATTCCTATTTTTCCAAATTTTTCCTATGAAAAATGAAATCTTATTGAATACTTTTCATAACACTGAAGGGCTTGGGTGCAGGAGTACTGCAACTTTACTTCCAAGAACCTAGTTGAGGATGGAACACAAATGTTGTGAGTACAGAACATACCAAAAATGAGGCTTGGGATGCTGCAGACACGGATGAGTATTGATTTAAATCACTCGATTTAAAGCATTGATTTAAATCATGATTTAAATCAATGGAAAAAAAATCAAAATGTTTTCTTATTTCTGTTATTTGTATAATTCACACCCTATAAGGTGGGGTGTCCCCACCCATTTAGGTTGGGATTGTCGCTAGATTTTTGTCCCAGAGGTGGGGATTTTGTCACTTCAAAAGTGACAATCCCCACCTCAGAGGTGGGGTGGCCGGGGGGGGGGGGACAATTGACATAAACATGATTATATAATTGAAAACAAGATAAGAGATGGAAGCTGATTATTAAACCTAACATTGTTTGATTTGCAATCCATGTAAATGATGTCTTGCTCTATGCTTAACCCTATAAACACTAACAGTCCTCAATTCTCAGATGATGATTTTTCACACACCCTAGGGTTATTAGGGTAACGTTTGTACATTGTATGCAATCTGTTCTGACTCTAAGAAAATATACTTTAATTAAAAGAAAACAAAACATACTGTACATGCCTACATATGTATGGTGGCTGCATTAAATAGTTTTATTCCACCATGGTTGTGTAGAGTGGGGGGGGGGGGTGTTCTTGTTATCAACTTGGATGAGAAATTTGCAATATGATGGTATAACAGATTTTAAGACAAACTATGTATTCTAGAAAAGAATATAAATGAAAGCGATTTCGGTACTGATTTCATAAACAATTGTGTGTGGTTATACTTGACTTTTAATGATGGTCATTTAAATTGACTTATTTAAAACAAATGTTTCATGCAAATGGTACAATGCTAAACAAAATCAAAAAAATCTGATTTAAATTTTAAAAATCTGATTTTAAAATTTTTTTATTAAATAATCATGATTTTTATCAACCCTGGTGAGTATCAATGAAAACTACTCCCATAAGCCCGCAAAAGTCCTACTTTTCTCCTGATTTTGTCCTCCAAAGTCCAACTTTTGTCCTGTTCTTTTTTTTTAGAATTTTGATCCTACTAATCTCCTATTTGTTCACCTGCTTGAAAACCTGCAATCAGATAACGAGGATTTATTCAGGTGTTGTCAAATAATGAATGTTTCACATTTGTGCAATGGAAAAAAACAATTTCATTTGGTGACATGGAATTTTCCGTTCCACTCAGCTTCGCCTCGTGGAATGGAACATTGCATCTGTCACCTCATGAAATTATTCTTACCATCGCACTCACTAACATTCATTATTTGTACACCACTGATCCACTTTTATTGAGGATTTTTTTTTTTTTCAAAACCACTATCTATCAAAATTGACTTTAGAAGAATATATTCTAGTGCATGTGTGTCATTCACTTTATTTTATAATTCTACCAAGTAAATGAAAATAAAACTGGCAGATTTCAAGTTCAAATGTGAAATGTGGGATTCATTTTTTTAAATGTGTGATTATTTGAGAGGAAAATTACCAGGCCACTAGTGTAGTGTTGAGTCAGCTACACCAATGTGTGTAAATTACTAGACTCAGTCTACTGGTCCAATGCAGATTTCGAGCCCTGCTTCCATGGTACATTTATATCACAACTTGAAAAAAAGAAAAAAACAGATCTGTTCTCAAGAAAATTGGCAGGAGCGGGATTTGAACCTGTGACCTCTGGAATGCCGTACCGGAGCTCTAACCGAGCTATCATGTCTTGCCAAGTTTCCCCTATGTTGGTGGTCTCTCAAATTGTCAGAGTCTTTGTTCTGGGGGCGCTAGTCATAAGTCATCAACCCGTATAGCCAGGGATCACGCCCAATTTTACAATACAACCTGGGAAGCGACATTGTGGGGATCACTCAATGAGGATCAGGATACGACTTTTAAACTTTTATTTCGTAAAACCACAAGGGAAACTGACTAGGTAAATTTGAAAGGATTTTCAAAGCAAACAAAGAAAACTAACAGGAGCAGGATTCGAACCTGTGACCTCCGGAATACCACACCGGCACTTTACCAACTGTGCTATCTTGCCCAAATTGTCAGTTTTGTTCACTTTAAGAATTCTTTCAGAATATTATTTTAATGGATCCCCCCAAACAAATTATGGGAAAAAAACATGTATTTTTTTACAAAAGACACTAGCTATACTCGATTTGGTGTTACTAAACTACAGGGTGGTCCAGAAAAAGAACTGAAATTTTTTGTTTTGTCATAATTTGTACAAATGTTGCAGTTTTTCAAAGATTTTTCTGCCAGGGGTGGGATACCACAAGTTTTTACTGTGAAAAGCATTTTCAGTCTCTCGATTGTGTCCGGGTTGTCCTGCATGGTAGACTCTCTCCTTCAGGTAACCCCAGAGGAAGTCTGGGGGTTGAGTTCGGGGGAATATTGGGGCCATGGGTTGTCCGTCCGTCCTCAAAATTAGCCGGTCCCCTGGAAAGTACTGTCTCAGGTACTCAAGAGTGCGGTTTGAACAGTGAGGGGGTGCACCATCCTGTTGAAACACAGCTGTGTTCATGTCTACCAGGACAACTCTGACACAATCGAGAGACTGAAAGAAAACATCAGGAGAGAAATAAGGAGAATTCCAAGAGACATGTTGGAGAGAGTTGTCAACAACTTTGATGTTATGGTGGCAGCTGTGATTAGCAGCAAGGAGCTTGGATTGAACTTGTTATTAATTACTAGAAAAAGTAAGGAAAACAGTGGACATTTAAAAAAATGCTTTTCACAGTCAAAACTTATTGTGGTATATCCCACCCCTGGCAGAAAAATCTTGGGAAAACTGCAACATTTGTAAAAATTATGACAAAACAAAAAGTGTTCGTTTTTTCTGGACCACCCTAGCTGTATACCATACTAAAGGCAGAGATTGATATGCATTACTGCAGGTAATTCAAAATTTGAAATTTACTAAATCTGTTACTTTACATTTACAACATTTGCTTTTGCTGTAATTTTCAGAAATAAATAGATTTGGGGTTAGATGATAGGGAAAACGGATTTAAAAAGAATCTGTTATAAGTCTGGTTCCCTGGCCCTATTTTAGACAAAACAGAGCAATTTATAGAGTCAGGGAACTAGACTAGTATTTCCAACGATTGTTGGTCGACAGTCGTTGGAAAACGATATAAATTTCCACGCTTCTTGAAAACGACAGATCGCCAGGTGCCATGATTTCACAAGATGCTTGAGACTGCTGTAGTCTAGTACAGTATTTCAGAATAATTCAGTAGGTTTTTATATATTTTTTATATATATGTTTGCAAATGTTGTATACCTTTAATTATTGGGTCAGTCTATTGGACGCATACACACACAACCTTTCTAAACGTGTGCAGATCCATCAATATTAAAAGTTGATCATTGAAACTTTATGATCACTAATCTTGTCTGATGATGATTGAACTAGCTAGGATGTCGCATTATGTGTTTTGTAATGTTTGATTCTTTTCCCTTACCATTCTTGGTAGGCCTTTTACCTAGAGTAGCCCTATAACGGGTGGATTTAATAAAATTAGAAAAAAGAAATCGGATCGATGCTACATATGTCGAATACTTCTTTAGCGGTTGGTTATAATGGGAAATAGCTAGTAACTGACTAGGCATTTATGGGCAGGATGAATGCGTCCATGGGCCATCAGCACCTGACAGTGGTTTTGTATGACTGCAAGGCAAGTATTGATTGTGCTCGGAATATTGAACTGAATATTGAGAATTTGAATTGATTATGTGTATATA
Source organism: Hippasteria phrygiana (assembly GCA_037893225.1). Classification (NCBI taxonomy): domain Eukaryota; kingdom Metazoa; phylum Echinodermata; class Asteroidea; order Valvatida; family Goniasteridae; genus Hippasteria; species Hippasteria phrygiana. The sequence continues at coordinate 136,063 of JAZGUH010001064.1, read as the reverse complement.
GGCATTAGATAAGTTATGAGAATGACAAATTCCACACAAAAATATTTTATATTGGTTGCTTTTTTATGGAATGTCTCAATGGAAATCTAACTTATTAATCTATTGCTAACAAATGAATTTGAAAAATCATTTTTTGTCTGGGTGACAGCCTATAAAAGAACAGACGTATGTAGCAGCTTTTAACGTAACCCTAACTCCCTAGGTGGCAGAGTTGTACTTATTAGTAATCAAGTCCCTGCAAGTCCTTTCACAAGTCCTTTCGCAAGTCAAGTCAAAAGTCCTTTCATAAAGCTGGTCACAAGTAACTGGATGAACAATTACAAAGGAATGCCTTTGTCAAAGCTCATTTGAATAGCTTGTGATTGGGATTAGGACTGGAGGGTCTTGTGATGGACTTGTGATAGACTTGCAGGGACTTGTGATGGACTCGAATACATCTCTGCTCGGTGGTGTGAAAAATTGTATTGAAATTGGAGGATAAACTTAGAAATTCAGTGACCACAATGAACCTTTTGACCAGTTATAACCAGACTGAAAAAAAAACTGACCCCGATCTTTTGAAATTTACTTTTTTATTGTACATGTACTTGAACAATGGTATTTGTTCAAGTACGTGGGTCATATTCCATAAATGTGGGGGACAATGACTTTTGGTGTCCCTCTTTACATTGTGATATTTGTTTCACTAGTATTACCAACAGTGAAATATACAAATGATTTTAGTTGCTCAAATTATAGTACTTGTACCTAAATATCTGGTAGCAAAGGATGAAACATCTGACTAATTTCCTGACAGTATGGTGTCCTAAATAGTTCACGGTTTCCACATGTAAAAGGGACACCAAAGCTGCGACATTTCAAAAACTGCTGTTGAAATGATTTGTTTGGTTCTCAAATATGATCGTGTGCACATGTATGAAAAATTGCCCTTTATTATGTTAAAGCATGTTAATACTGCTTAAGAATGGCACCATAGTTAAATGATTTTTCAACTAGTTGACCGAGATTGACATTGTGTTATTTTAGCCCAAATGTTTCACATGTAAACAAGACCCACTTTTTTGGCATCCCTTTTACACGTGAAATTTGTGTAATGTTTCTGAGAAATATAAAGATTAATTGGGTTCTCTGGCAAATCCAAATCTATCACCACTTGATAAGTGTGAAATCATAACAAAGATTGCATGCTTGGAAATTTTTAATTTTGGGCCATTTACTAGGTTTCACGTGTAAATGGGACACCAAATGGTGTCCCCAATACGCAATCATGCACCGAATTGTTATTTTTAGTCTAATCAAGTTATTTTCACAATAAACCTTAATGTGTTATCCTGGGTAAGACAAAAAATACATTTTAGAATAAACACATCACATTGAGCATGAATTACTGTATCACAAAAATAGCAGAAAACTAATTTGGTGTCCCCTTTACACGTGAAACCATGAATGGGTTTTGACATGATATTTTGGCATTTCTGGAGTAAATAATGTCTGATTTTGGCTACAATTAATGAGGAATGTCAATATCTTTAAGTTATACTGAAAATTATTAATAAATCCCCTGTCAATCAATTTTTCCATTTTGGGTCAAAATGTCACAAGTTGGCACCCTAATTTATGGAATAACCCATGTACATGCACAAAAGTAAATTTCACAAGATAACTTTCACAAGATAATTTCTGAGTTTCTGTGAGTGCTTGATGAAGCCGCTATAGCTATATACATGTACGCATGGGTCATTCCATAAATTTGGGGTCCAAAAGTGTGTCCCTGTTACACCTGACCTGTGTAATTTCCATCAAGTATCATTATTTTTAAATAGACTGCACACTATTTTTTACTTATTTGGTAGGGTACGTACTTTGCTTTACATAATCACTCTTCGGAATTGCAAATATACGTACATGTAAACAGGGACACCAAAAAAGTCACACTTGTGGGCGGCCAAATTTATGGATTGACCCATGTACATCTCTGCTTTTGACTGAATTGCTAATTTGTTTTAAGCTTTTCAATGAAAAACAAAACAAAATTGACCAATGGTAAGTAACAGATTTAATAAGGGAATAAAATACCTCTTTGTATAATTTACAAAAACCTCCGAAAAATATATTTCCGATGATTTTTGTTCAATTTTGTTTCTACCTTGGTTTGTAATACACCCTATTTAATGGTTCGTACGAGTAGCACTACAAATTTCCTTATATGGAAATTGACGCGTGCGTGACATGTGGCGTGATGTGACGCAGAACACAGCAGTGCAGGTGTAATTAGTGTGAAATGCAGGTGTTCTTGTGGCAACTGTGGAATTATACCCACTGGGAGAATACATCTGCTGCAAAGAAATTGAGCAGGTGGGTGATGCAGTGAATGAACAATTTTATGCCAGATTTGCAAACAGATATGCCTTGCTGCAAGCTGGGTTAATATCATTTTAACAATCATTTTTTGAGAAAATTAATTTATAAGTGGGAGGATATATTATTAATAATAAGAATAATCTAGATTTATAAAGTGCACATTCTAATTAACATTACTCATGGCCCTGCTATTATTATCCCTGCTCATCATTATATTTATTCCTGAAACCTCATCAGTTCCCTGGGGAGTACATGCATGTATACAGCCCCGCCTGCAAGTTAAGTGTACATGGCTGGGTTATAAACCATCACTGCCCTCACAGGCACCCATTTACTCCTGGGTGGAGAGAAGCAACTTGTGACAAAGTGCCTTGTTCAAGGACACAAGCACCATGACCCCAGCCAATCTCGAACCCATAATCTGCAGTGTCGCCAAGATCTTGAGTCCTGTACACTAATAAGCCACCAGGCCACAGCACTCCACCAACGGGATGAAAATGGGGGCCTGGCGGAGGTCAATTCACTATTTTAAGCAAGAGCTTAATTGTTTTGGAATAATTCAAAGACAATATGACATTAAAAAGTTCCATGACGGTAAATTATTTGTTCTTTTTTACATGTACATGTACTTGCAGGAAATACAGACGCTGAGGATATCGCCTGATGGCTGTTTCGCTCATCATGTGCAGTTTTAAAAGTTCATGAGAAATATCCTTCTGATGAATATAAAAGGTTTCAGGAAATGTTAAAAGAAAACATGTGACAAGAACTATATGTTTACCTTTTCATTATTAAAAACATATATACAAATTTATTTCTTACATTCATTTACATGTTTTTTGTAGTAAACATATGTATTTAAATGCAGTATTGTAGTATATTATCATACATTTTGTGAGGTTTGGAGGAAGTTCAGAATGATCTCCATCAAGGAATATTTTGATGCACTATTTTGGTGTATACCTGTACATTCAAAAAGGGAAAGGGGTGTATCTATAGGCTTGTTTTGGGGGAGAGTTTATCAGTGGTGGCCCTAAAACAGTTGCATGTCAATTTTAAAGTGGGCATTTTTCAGTTTGTGAAAAATGGTTCTGAATACTATGACTTCTTGGTCAATATTTTTGTTCTTGGGGATTGGGGGGGGGGGGGGGATGAAGTACAGTCACCACCCCAAATATAAATTATAGATAATGTCCGGTTATCAGAGTTGGAGTCGAGTCCCTGCAAGTCCTTTCACAAGTACTTTCGCAAGCCCAGTCATCAGAAGTCCTTTCATAAAGCCGGTCACAAGTAACTGGATGAACAATGACAAAGAAATGCCTTTGTCAAGGCTCATTTGAATAGCTTGTGATTGGGATTAGGACTGGAGGGCTTGAGATGGACTTGCAGGGACTTGCAGGGACTTGCAGGGATTTGTGATGGACTCGACTATATCTCTGCCGGTTATCATGGCATCAGGGAAATTATTGAAGTAAATTATTTTTGACAAACTAACAATGACTGCAATAACTGTACTTTTATTCTTTGTGTTCTTGAAGTCACAATTTACACATGGTTTGGACAACAGTGATTAGAATACCATTGTATACATGTGTCAGTTAGGGGTGTGCATTTACGGGTATAATAAAAGAACCGCGTACCCGATTGAAAAAAATACGGGTACCCGGGTACCCGTTAAAGAAACCCAATCCAAAACTTCCAATCCTGGAAGTTGTAATAATGTCTTTCTCTGAGATTGAAAAGTCTGATTTCAGACAAAAGTCTGAAAAATCTCATGCCTGTCTATAGTAAACCTATACTCCGCCATTACATGTACATGTTCCGGCACGTGCATGTGCCATCAATTGTTTCATCAATTAAAAATGATGTTGGGAAAATTAGACAATTTCCATGGATAATACAACTAACAAATATTTTCTCACATGGAGAGGACCGATTATGTTCTCCAATTAGCTTTAAATTAAAGGGCTAATGATGAGTCCTCATTTTCGTTTGAAAAAGTGCAGGAAACTGCATTACATGAACAAAACTGCCAATTCAAAGGTTTCCCCATTTACTTTTACTAGTGCAGTGCCCGTTCAAAATGTGCCTGTTCGAAATGAACAGATTGCTTGGCTTTCGTTAAAAAAATTTAAGCCATGGTTGTATGTTTCCATGCCACACATGTATCACAGCTTTGGAAGTGAGTTTCTTAAGAAGAGCTGTTTGGTAACACTGATGAGCATGTGTCTAATTTGCATATAAGATCATGCCCGGTTATGGCGGTCTATACCCGTGGCGGTACAGTGCATGTGCCCTTTCAAAATGTGCAGTGGTGCGTGGTACGTTTGCGGGTCTCCGGTATTGCTGCTTTTTTTGCAGCTTTTTTGAGAACTACTCATCCAAACAATTTCAAACTTGACACTGCACATTCTTGGGTCCTGAGCAATACACCTGCCGATTTTCAACTTCATACAGTGCCCGGTTCTGGAAATAATCGATTACGGACAGAAACACACACATACATACACACACAATACTTCCGAGGACAATGCTTTGTGGTTTCCTATTGTTCCTTTAATATAACCCAACCCCATAGACTAAGCACGTATTTCTACTTGCAAGGACCAATTTCAACAAAAGACTTGACTTGCGAGGACTGAAAGGTTTCTTTGTATTTTCTTTTTTCTCTTGTCCTCGGAAGATATACAGAATGTGTGTGCACAAGTGTGTAAATACTGGCAATCGTGGACCTCCTATTGTCCCTCTTTTGTATATGTGACCCGCTCCAGAAAAAGGGGATATAAGTCGCGCTATGCATTTACGTGTAATGGCCCTTTCAATGTTGAGAGGGTGACATTTTTCGTCAAAATTCATTTTTTGTTGTTTGTCTTTAATGACATCTTAAATAGCTAAAGTTTCAGGTTTGGTGCACAACAATGTTGATTTCAGTTAATAAAGGGAAAAATAACCTTTTTAGAGTGCATTGTTCCATTGTATTGTATTGTATTAGAACTAGCTATTTCAAAGCCTGTTTTCTCTGTTGTGCAATTTGAACTCCATAGAAATAATTAATATGCAAAAATGTGATATATCCAGAACGGAAAGGGCTTTGGAGCTCTCCCATGTACCAAATGAAAGTTTACATTGCGGGCTTTCCAAACATACATAAAACTCATTTTTCATATTTTGCGACATAATATACCTTTTTCAAGAGCAGGTCACATATACTTTAACTTTTTTTCGGAAGGCCTCCCATATGTTTTGTACACGATTTTCAGTCGTGGATGTTCGGTCAGTTGTGGACCCTTTGTCTACGTCGCCCTAATCCTTTTGCCCCTAGTCCACGATTGCCGGTATACACACACATCAGACAGAGATTCCTGGAATTATATATTTAGATATTGGCAGTTTGGGTTCATAAAATGCAGTTTTCTGCACTTTTCAGACAAAAAACAAAACACGTACTCCTTGGAGTCATTTATTGAGCAGCTATTGAGTTAGTTGGCCTATTTGGCCCCCTTCAAAATTGGGTCTGCATGTACTTATTGTAGTACACAATACATTGGTAAGATATAATCTGCAATAAAAATCCGCTTTGGGGAAATTATGTGAGGTACATTTTCTGCTAAAATACATGCAAAAACTTTTTTTTAAAAGCAACTCACTTTTCAATTGTTTCCTTTCAATTGATCTGGTATTAATAGACTCTGTTTTTGACAATCTTACAAATTATCTCTTCACTTATTTTGTCAGGCAAACTTATTTACATCATACTTGCCGGGTGCACTTTTTTAAATAATAATTTTAAGTGAGCTAGGTGCAAGTCATTAATTTCATTTTCTTGTATAATTTTAATATTTAATTTTAATCGGTGTAATTGTATGTGTTTTATGCTTTTTAGGTTATTGTGTCCCATTGCACTTTACAAGATTCTCAATTTTTTTTCTAACGCATGTCGAAGAGTCTTATGTTATGTCAAATTATTGTGCATACTCTACCTGTAGGTGGACTTATCTTCAAGTCGGACACCGACTGATTCATCACATGCTTATTGAAATGTATGCAAAACCCACACTTGACTATTAAACAAGGCCAGGCTATACACCAAGTCATGATCTGACTGAATTGACTCTTCCACATACATTTTCGCACTATAAAGACACCATATGGTGCGGATTTGTTGTCGTAATTGAATTGTGGCAATCAGCCAAAAAGTCCTCCCCCATTGAAAGGTCTGTTATGTTGACTTGGGAACCTGTCCAAGAAATAGAGTTTGGTTGCTGCATAAAGGACAGTTGAAAAATACACTTTGTGGTCAAGGACAAGGTCAGTCTTAACAAACCAGGTGTTCAATTAAACCAAGGCAGGATAACCTTGTAAAAGGGCATGTTGGGAATTGACATTGTTACTGTTTGAACTTGCACTGATGTACTCTGCAGGCAGTCATGTATTTTCTGGAATTTGCCAAGGGGCAGTTATTTAAACCCCCCAATGAGCATGCAGGCACCCAACAGACGGAGCTGCCTGTCTAGTTCCCCAGTCAAAAGGGGGCATTCAGGCAACTGAAATTAATTACCCAACCTTTTGGAGTATAGCTGCCCTTTCTTTAGTATCTTGGTGTGAAAATACAGTCAATGTGCTCGATAAACCACAAAAAAGTAGTGAAGAATTGACTTGTCAAATCCTCACAATTAAGAAAGGAGGACCTCTTAACATTTTGAATTTTTGTTTGTCTATAAGTTCCATTCACTTTTAGTATTTTGTTTTATTATTTGAATGAATCATGAAGCTCATAGGCAAAACTGAATTTCATTTCTTATGCAGACTGTTTTTGCAATTCATGATATTCAGTATAATAATAAAACCACCATATGTATAAATACATTTGTTTATCATATTTAAGTTATGAACAATCACTTTTGTGTTTGTTTTTCATGAGAGCATGTAATTGACCTATCGCCGTTTACGAGTTAACCACGCCCCTTAGACAACCCTATGGGAATTTTGTGTGGTAATTTTTGTTTGTCTTGATTATAATTGATGTGATTGGACAATAATTCACAAGCTGCATTGACGCGATTCGTCCACGATATGTCAATTTCCAAAACATTTTGCATTAATAATTTTTTTCCTCTACAATCAAAACCAATAACATTATTTTAATCACATCAAATGCTTGTTACATTATGAAGTACAAAAAAAATAAAATTCTATTAATCAGAAGTAGAGTAACAAGTGTTATAGACATGACAAAATCTTGTTACTATACAAATAATGAATGTTTATGATGAGTGCAATGGTAAGAATAATTTCATGAGGTGACTGCATGATGGAATATTCCATTCCACGAGGCGAAGCCGAGTGGAATGGGACATTCCATCTGTCACCTCATGAAATTATTCTTACCATTGCACGAATGTGAAACATTCATTATTTGTTTTATACAACGCCTGAATAAATCCGACAGATTGCATGCCTGGATTTCTTGGTGTACAATGTGCCGTTTCCCGCATAAAACCGCGACAAACAATTGTCGAGATCCGAATCAGTTAAAGCTTCAATTGTTGTTCCTGCGTGTCTTGCAAATTCATCTAATTGTTTCACTGCATATTTGATTTGTCTCTTTGTATTTGGAGCGTCAGCATCGCCTACGAGTTCCAATATTTCGTCGTCTGTTAGGAGAACAAACCGCAGCAGTTAAGTTCGGGAAACTCGGCCACCATGTGGTGTGAATGACAGCTAGCCCTGTTGTAGCGCCACCAATAGTAACCGTGAAATTAGGGAAGTTCTTTTGGTTCTAATGCGCGCGCACCGTTTGATAGAACCATGTGATAGAACGTTTTTGGCGGTGTGGGTTCGCGTCGTGTGATGGGTTAAATAATTCAATGCACACGATCGACGGTCCACAGATCGGATGGCTGGGATTTATTCAGGTGTTGTATAAAAAGGTATATCATTATAGACGTACATTCTGCTGCATTTCACACATGGGAGTTTACCAAACTTTCAGTTTACCAAACTACCACGCTTCACAAAATACATGTAGCACTCATCAAGTAAAAAAATTGTCATATGCTACAAGATGCATTTTAATTTTTTTAAAAACCAGGATACAGTGAGAGAATTTGAGTTTCTATTGGAGAAATTTGTTTCATATTTTACATGAACGTCAACGATAGCATGTTCGACTTTGATCATTGCACACAAAAAAAGTGGACCATGCTCACGTTGACGCTCATGTAAAACATGCAACTAAACATGCCTATTAAATTTGTCTAATTAGCCAAGACACATCAAGCCTTGAAACTTAGTATATGCAGAAGTAGGCAACTTAAATATTAGAAAAACAAATTAAAGATTGTTTATGCTCTTCGACAAATAAGAGGTTTTTTTCTGACAATGTTTCAAATTGAATGTTTATTTGAACAATAGTACTCCCTTTTTCTGTTTGGGCATCTGCGACCCTCCGTGAAAATATTCTTTTCTCTGTTGCATTTTCACCCCTAATGGAACTGAATTATTGTTGGGCCACAAATAATTCAACATCTGTACAGTAATTATTTGGTAATGGGTGGATTTTTTCTCTTTCCAGGTCTCATCTGGAAGTGAATAACTCTGGTATTGCTAGAAAAATAGCAAGCTGAATCTCAAAAGAGTGCTGACAGTAAAAAAATAAAAAATAAAATACACATTTTGTACATGGAGTGCTACTTCGTGAAGTTTGCGATGTTCTAACATAATCTAGAAAACAGAATGTGGAATAGAAATGAAATGGAATTCCAGCTTTAAAAAATATTCATAAATGCCTCAGCGAGTTTCACTATCCCTATTGGTCGAGAGCCTGTCACGTGGGTGTGTTTAAACACGGCTTAAAGTTGTTTAAACACGGCGCGTCATAACCGGCTGTTCTCAGCCGATACGCAACAGGGAGAGCGTAGTAGGTGCACGCACAAGATGTACTGAACTTCATAATGTAAGACAATGCTAATGCACGGGGATAAAACGCTGCATCTCGTGCGTGTGCGTACGCGCACGCGACAGACGGGCGCGGAGTGCCTTTACGCGCAAGGCCAATACATATGCATATGTGTTTTGTACGGAGCAAATGGGAGGAAAAGTGGGGTGAAAAAGCTTCGCATTTTGTCCTTTTTGCATTTTTCGTAAGAAGGCATTTATGAATGGGATAAAAATGTGATGACCCGGTCTTTACCAGTCAATAATAACCTTGAACGGTCGTGACCGCTGTTAATGGACCTCGCCTTTGGCTCGGTCCATTAACAGCGGTCACGCCCCTCCTCGGTTATTATTGACGTGGTAAAGACCGGGTCATCACACTTTTATCCCTATATTAAAATCATAACAAAGGGTCGTCATTTTCAGTGCTGATATAGTTTCTTCTTCTTTTTTCTGATCTACGTGGCAGGTATTGGCTTTGCTACCACTGTGATCACCTTCTGGCTGAATCATTACTACATCATCATTCTGACCTGGTGTCTCATGTACCTCTTCTCGTCCTTCACTACGGAGCTTCCCTGGTCCACCTGCAGTCATGAATGGAATACCGACAACTGCCGGGACACCTACAATGTCAGTATTGCTCCTTGAGTGAACCGTTGGACAGTGGGCATGCAAAAATAATTTTTGGGCAGGCAGATTTAAAAGATTTTTGGGCAAGCCCATTGAAAAAAATAATAATCTTAAATACGTGCAAATAAAGTGTTAGCATTTTCCCTAATTGATTAAACTGACTACATGGGCTCAGATTGCAGCAACGAGTCAGGGGTGAAATTTAACGGGGAGTGGACAGGCGGGTTTTTAACCCTAATCCCCCCCCCCCCCTAGGGTGCATGCAAAAATATATCAACATTTTAGGATTTAGGACTGTTGGGATAAATTAATCCTTGCTGTGTTTGGATCGACAGGCAAGGTAGAATTTTTTTATGTCGCCCAATACAAAGCTAAAAGCCACTCTAGGTAAAGAGCTACAACAAAAGCATAACGTTTCACACGAGCGCTGTAAATTAACCCACATCTGCGATGATTGGCGCCGGGGTGTCTGAAGCCCAATGCCTGGGATTACATCGCAGGCTTTCACACGATACAACACAGTCCGGTAGCAAACGTCGTTTTGCTATGTTTACACGTGTATCGCTGGTGTTGCGATATTCTGTGAATGATGAAATTTATAGGGTACCATGCAGTGTTTCCCGCACTCTTAAAAAATCTGTAAAATAAAAAAAAAATTCCCTTTTTAAAAACAAACAATCACCGTATTTCAGTTTGAAAGGATTTTCGATGTAAACATACGGTACTGTGACCTAAAAAATATCACGTGTCCGTAGTTTTCATGTTTTAAAGGGGGCTGTATCATCGCGCCATCTCGCATTAACAAATCAAATATTGGAGTGCGCTCCCTTAATTGCGCTTCATTTCGGTTATGTGCTATTTTTAACCTCCATCCGTTTGTTATGGCTGTTCTGAGAATTGGCTTTTGGAAACTACACCCCCTGGAACACGCACGCATGTCCACACAGTCGTACTTCCCCAATACGTCCGAGGACAATGCTTTGTGTTTCCTATTGTTCCTTTAATATAACCAACCCCCATAGACTAAGCACGTATCCTTACGTTCGAGGACCGATTTCAACAAAAGACTCTACGTTCGAGGACTGAAAGGTTTCTTTGTGTTTCCTTTCTTCTCTTGTCCTCGGAGATATATACAGTGCACGTACAAGTATGCGTACTGACATACACATACGTTTTTTGCTATACTCGCGAGGACAATGCTTTGTGTTTCCTATTCTTCCTTTAATATAAATAACCCAACCCCAAAGCACGTATCCTGACGTTCGAGGACCGATTTTAACAAAAGACCGCCTCTCGAGGACAAGAGAGATTCTTTTGTGTGTTCTTTCTCCTCTTGTCCTCGAACGTAGTACAATACAAGCACAATTACATTGTACTTATAAACAAGTAGCACACATCGTGGCACTCAGTTCTCTAAGTGTAAGATTATTAGAAAAAAAACTTCTAATTTCATCTGTTTATTTCATAAAATTTCATTTAGATGTACACAAGTGCCATGGAATATTTGTCTGTAAGTTGCATGGAATTGGAGGTTGGCGATATAGAAGTAGAACGTACCTTACGCTGGAGAACCTATGAAGTGTACATGCCGAAACTCTTGCCACAGAGAGGACGACTCGGCACAAGGGGTGCTTGTCCATGTAAATGTGCACAGCAAAACTGCAACGTGTCTTGTCGCTGTGGGACAGTTTGCGCTAAATTTTGTACACAAAATCCCACAGGCGGGGTATCCGTAAAAGGGTCATTGTATTATGTGTACATTCATTTAGATGTATCTTGTTCGTATCTTGCTTGTAAACTTAGGTCCATAAAAAGCTTCAGGCTTATTTTGACCCGTCACTTCAATAACAAAATTATCATGCTACTAAAAGAGGGGTAGTGGCTGCAGACAGTTCTTTAGCAGCGAACAAAAAATTTAAATGTAGAACTTAGAAGTACATTATTTTTTTTAAACAGTTGATAGATGGAGCTGAAACAACTTCACTTGGTGCTATTCCACTGGCACTTGTCATGCAACAACTCGCTGTGTGAAACAATATTTCCGCACATCAAGTCTACATGTAATGTTTAGTCAACATGTACAGTACATCCGATCCATGTACTCGGTATGTGAATTGTTCATGTCATAAAAGTAATAAGCGAATAATTCGTGGGAATGTGGGGATCTGTGCACCAGTGGCGTAAACACGGGGAAGGAGCAGGGGCCCGCCGATTTGTATTTCTTTTTTGTTTCGTAAACAAATTTTAAAGGGGGAAATTGTACACAAAGTGATATGTTTCAAATTTCAAGCGGTGTTTGGGGCGGGGGTATCCCCCATTGAGAACAGTTAAAGATGCAGTACTTCGTTGACAAATTTAATAATCATCCCCACTTTTCGACACAGATTTACTCGCCACTGGTGAAATCTCATTTCATTGGCTTATATTATTTATTGGTAATAACTGTTATTATTGTGTTTATTATTTGATAGTGTTGAAATAACTCTTATGATGTAACTTTCCATAAAGTCCTGCCCTCAAATGTAACACAAGGTTGTGGACTCAATATCGCCATCAGTATATACCTGTTTTACTTTGATTTGCTCATCATTGCACGCACAGCCGATTTTAGTCAAAATTTATTTTGATACATACATGTAGGCCTACAACTTTATTTCTTTTTTATAGGAAGGGGCTGTGGTACATTATTTAGTTTACAATTATAAATACAGATTTACTTATTTTCGTTTGGTTCTGTTATATTGGTACATTTTGGGGTTTGGCCGGCGGGTGGGTGGCATGGACTATGTTTGACTGTATATATATATATATATATATAGGCCTATCGTATATTTTTGGTGGCACAAACACATACAAATTGTAGGCCTATACATGCAGTATGTATCATAACTACAGGATCATGCATGCAGCAGTCGATTGCAATTGTAATCTGATCTGGCGCGCACGCCCTGTAGGTCAGTGTGCGCGCTCCCTGTAGGTCAGCGCGCGTGCGCCCTGTATGTCAGCGCGCATGCGCCCTGTAGGTCAGCGCGCATGCGCCCTGTAGGTCAGCGCGCATGCGCCCTGTAGGCTAGTGCGCGGTCGTGGGGTATTTTTTGCAGTTACTGGGTTCATCTGCATTCATCAGTTCGGGATTCAGTGTATACAGCCGCAAGCCTGCTATGATCGTGACGGTACATCCCCTTTAACATCAATTATACAAAGAGGAAATAAGACCACTTTGTCAAAATTTGCTGTAAATATACATTTTGTACAGCAACACTAACAAAGTATTGTTTATTTACAGAGAATCTACTGTTCTCCTACACAAATCTCATTACGCAGCAACTGACCAATCAGAACTGAAGAAATTTGTGTTTACAAAAGCCAAACAGCAAACTGCACATGCGTAAAGGTGATGTCACTGCACAGCATCCTTGCAAAAATCGCATCGATACATTCACATGACCAATCTCGGTGATCGTCGCACGGCCGGATGTCGCATCGATGCAAAATTATGGAGGTTTCGATCCAAGCTGTCTTGAACCGCACGAGACATGCGATTTGGTATCAGAGATGCACTTTTACATGGCACGGAATCCGTGCATTTGTGACATCGATGCGATTTCATCGCACGGCATGCACCCGTGTTTCCAACGATGGAAGGGTTGGCCACAGTTAAGGTATCCAGCCCTGCCACTCAAACGGTTTTCCTGGGTCCAGATCTTATTAGAAGTTCATTAGATACCAAAGAAATTTTCCAAATTTTCAGAGCTAAGACCTAGGCGGGGTAAACTTCCACTGTTGGTGAGACTATAACTCACCTAGCTCCCCCTTTAAATCCTAGATGAAACCCTATAAACCACAGTTTCTGTGTCAGTTTTGATAAGTGGCAGTGAAGTCATCACAAGTCAGTCAAAAGCTGTTCAAAGGAAGTGGGCCATCCTTTGTCATAATGTTCATTGCTAGGCGTGTATGATGATTGTACCGTCTTGTACGTGATTGACTTGCCATTGACTTGTCATTGACATGATGACAACTCTACCAAATTCAATAAAATGACACTTTATACACACACCAAGTTCTCTTGTCTGACCATGGTTTTGTTGAGCTAATCCTGCATTTAAAGTTGCACAATGGTAATTAACTACTGATGGAGAACTAATTAAGAGTTATTTCGTGACCCCAAAAACATTCATGACCCCCCAAAAAACTTGTTTTAATACAAGTTGGTTTAGTGACATTATTTTGCACGTTTGCTCAGTAAACATTTTTTTAAATGTCCCAAAATCAATTGTATGACCCTAAAACAGCAAAAAATGCAGAAAACACAAAATGGCAATGGGTTGTAGATAAATTTTAAAAGTCTATAGTGCTTACTTATTCCCCAAGTCCTTTCAGATCTCACAAAGTATTAAAAATATGATTTTTTGACTGTGATATAAAATAACCCTTAATTAGTGTTTCAGTGGTTTAATTTTATTGGAGAAAACAATTGTAGCATGCTGTGATCTAAAAAGCAATGTTTTTAAACAATAGTCAATCTGATAAATAACAGTAAGATTTTGAGAGGAGAATGAAATTTAAAATATAAAAAAATTCCTGGAAAAAGTCGACGGAGTCATCATGACGTCACTTCGGATTTTGCATGTTAGTGACAATATCTACATGTACCTACCCATAACAATTTCATGATGATCGTCCCTACCCTTATATGTTTTATTTTTAAAGCACATTTTTGATGATGTCATCATGACGTCACACATTTTTTACATTTATATGTAAGTCTCTATGACCAACAAACTTATTACAAAAAGAATTTCGAAATTAGCATGTACTGTTGATGAGATATGGCTTTAAGGTTCAAAAAGTAAAAAATTACTGTAAAACAGTGTTGGAGTCGAGTCCTCAAATCCGAGTACAGAATACTCTTTGTACTTTAGGGGAGAGTCCCGGGCTGAGTCCAAGTACACTGTTGACAAGTCCGAGTCCAAAGCACCGAGTACGAGTACATTCAAGGCCGAGTACTGTGCCGAGTCCGAGTCCGAGTACCTAAGTCAGAGTCCGAGTCCGAGTATGAGTACCAAAAAAGTACAAAAACAAATTAAATTAAATTAAATTAAATTAATTTAAATATAACAAACAACGTGTAATCCAAATACAAAGTGGTAAACACTTTTAAAAACAACTTTTATTAGTGTAAAACATATAAGTTTCCTAAATTATGTCACACATGTACATGTATATTGTATATGTGAAGCCTTACCAAAGGCTGTAAATCATACCGATACCGAGTTTTAAACATTTGTGATGTACGTATATACCTCTGGAGCATTGAGAAATGTTTCAAGTTTGACATTTTGAGAATAAAATGCCAGGATAAAGAGGAATTACATGTGATTGGCTTTCTGATAATAATCCTCTTACCTTATTGATATGTGAAAGGAACGACACTGTATTTCAACAACCATGCAGACAGCATATTTTGAGAAAAACAGCTTTGAAAAATCCTGCAATACAAGTGCAGTCAATGTACCATGTTTTTTTTATAACTGCAAATGTTATAATGCAAATGAGGGAAATATTCAAATGTGTGTAATTCTGCTTTTGCTTTTGCATTGAGTTTTTTTTTTTTTTTTAGAGCTAACAAAGAAAGTTTAGTTGACAATAAGTGGGATTAAGAAAATGTAATATCGGGAATACCATACCAGTGCTCTGCCAACTGAACTACATGGCTCCATGTTGATTTTTGTTGGCCTCCCAGTTTGTCAATATTTTTTTTCAAGGTTTTGTTGCCAGAACCTCTCTGATAGGTAGTCTTGTTCTTTTACATGTGTTGTGGAGTTCATTTATATGTTAATTTATTACCAACCCTTTTAGTAACAATTTGGTATCGCCCAGTTTTATATAAGGTGCCACGCCCGGTGGTTTCGGGGCAGTTGGCATTGGAGCGTTGGACCTGGAGGGTGTAACTTTTGTTAGTTGAGTTTAGGTAAGACACCTTAATAAATTATTGTGGAAATGGATTTCGTTAGTCAATATTGTATTTGATTTGCTGAGTTTTCGGTTGCTAATTTTCCCAAATGTTCCCGGTTAAGTTAACATCATAAGAAACCCGAAACCCGAAACCACCGGGCGTGGCACCTTATATAAAACTGGGCGATACCAAATTGTTACTAAAAGGGTTGGTAATAAATTAACATATAAATGAACTCCACAACACATGTTTGGAAGTTATTATAAGAAAGTTGGAAAAACCATAACAAGTGGGTTGTTTGCAAAACAAAATTCAACAACAGTTTCCTCAATTTTTTTAACTGCTAGTATAGGAACCTGACTAGGGCGGAAGCAGAAAGTGTGACTGATAACTTTTTGTTTTTATATGTACCAAAGTAGATTACACTAAAAGCTTTCCAATAATAAAAAGATCTCAAAATTGACTCTGCCATGATTTGCTCGTGCACATGACTTTAACTAAGCAATGATTACTTAAAAACTGGTCTTTTGGAACATTCCTCATTATGCTTCAGAGGGTCACTTTTGCAGTGTGCAATTGACCATTGATGTTTTTTGCACACATGCAGCACACACAATATAACAAAACGGCTCGATGCTTTTTCCCACCGGTGACGAACTCTTGGTGATATTTATATCCCCCATTTAATTATGTCCGAAACTGCACATATTTAATCTTTTATGCATAAACCATAGAGCAAGGAAAACTAAGCTAAGAAAAATGCAACGACATGAACGATGTAGCGATCGAGCAGCACATGTGATATAAATGTACGCACGTACGTATAGCCTAGGGCGAGCCACCGGCTGGAAAAAGCCTTGCGCTGTTTTGTGCATGCGATCACGCTGTAAAATTCCCAAGATTTCCCTAAGCAATGGACAATACATGTGCTTAAAATGTGCTCACGAAGCGCTGGGACAAGGATTTTGCTTGGGAAAAATCCCGAAATCGCCTCACTGGTAACCGTGAAGCGGCGAGCAACCTACATGCTGGCCTACCTACATATCACGTTTGAACTTAGAAAAAAAATCTTAACAAAAACAAAGGCTGTTTTGGAAAACTTCTGAAACAGCCAATAAAGCTCTTAAGGTTGCAAAAAAAATATTCAGGAAAAAACATTTAACCCCTTGAACCTGGCTGACGTCCATAGCCGCTGTTTGAATATTACCACCTGCCTGGTTGATGGCTGTACCCGCATTTTCTCTGAATTTTCAGTCCATTGTTGGGTTATTGTGTGCATTACACTTGGCTGCACAAGCCTCGTGTCCATTTCGCTTGGCTGCACACACACCGGCCTGGCATACCGACCCTCATTATAACACCCAGACTCCAGAATAAAAGTAAAAATACAGAAACAGTCATTGAGAATCCGCATCCAACCATACCAAATAGGGGTGAAATAGGGGTCTCTTTTGCAATCTGGAATTCTTAAGGTGTTGTCCTTTTAAGATGTTTTTACCTGTAAAAATGAATATAGATGAATAAAAAAGTATATTTTAAGGGGGTGCCTTTAGGCAAATACAAATTATATGTTGATCTGGGGTCCTCGTGGATTTTTTGTGGATTTCGTGGATTTTTAAATTTTTGGCCAATCTGACCCTGACCAAAAGAGCAAGAATGAGAAAGGGAGTCTGGGATGTGCTTTGGATTTCAATATATACCCTTTGGATATATTCATAGTCCTAACACTTATTTTTTCATCTCTTGCAGACAGATAATGCTTCTTGTGTTTTGAGCAATTACACATATGTGTTGAATGAAAGTAGCACAGCATCGTACGCATCACTTAATGGGACTCCATTTGCAGAAGACCTCAATGACACGTGCCTAAATGAGACGTATTCATCTCCAGTTGAGGAATTTTTCGAGTAAGTTCCATCACTTTGTAATGTATGCCATGATAGTTCAAAACGCTTTTTTTCCCCACAGGCTGCAATTTTGTCTTGATGTGGCACATTTTGGGGAAAGGAATTTTGTCCACCTATTTTCTTGGAGAAAATGGCATAGGAACAAAGCAGGATTTTGGCTGTGGATTTCTTTTTCGTAGCCCATCCAGGAATCTCTGTCTGTCATGTGTGTCTGTGTGTTATAATTCGATTATCTCCAGAACCGGGCACTGTATGAAGTTGAAAATCGGAACGTGTATTGCTCAGGACGCAAGAATGTGCAATTTTGAAGTTGTTTGGATGAGCGGTTCTCACAAAAACTGCAAAAAAAACAGCAAACCGGAGGCCTAAATCTGCAAACGTGGCAGTATATAGACCGCCACGCACTACAGCACATTTTCAACGGCCACTGCACCACGGGTATAGACCACCACGCATGCAATGGGGCCTGATTTAATATGCAAATAAATTAGACGCATGCGCATCAGTGTTACGAAAAAGCTCCTCCCAAGAAACTCACTTCCAAAACTTTGGTCACGTGAAACATACACCCGTGGCTTTTTTAACGAAAGCCAAGCAATTTGTCCATTTCGAACAGGCACATTTCGAACTATAATTAGTAACTTTAATGCTTAGAAACGTAATTAGTTTTTGTATGAAATAGTTGGTTTGTGTAATGGCCAGTAGTCGTACTTCCCCAATACGTCCGAGGACAATGCTTTGTTTTTTCTATTGTTCCTTCAACATAACCAACCCCCTACAGACTAAGCACGTATCCTTACGTTCGAGGACCGATTTCCACAAAAGACTCTACGTTCGAGGACTGAAAGGTTTCTTTGTGTTTCCTTTCTTCTCTTGTCTTTGGAGATATATACAGTGCACGTACATGCCTACAAGCTATGCCTTTATATTGGGTGTTGCCATCTCTACTGGCCTTCATATCTCAATTCCAACTTGTTTTCTTTTTGGCCATTACGAGGAAATAAATGTATTGAAGTGAAATGAAACGAGGGGTCTCTGTATAATGTAAAATATTTCATGCAACCTCCACGGGCCACCGAGTGTTCTCACAGGGTGTGTTTAGTCAGGCAGCACATGGATGTGACATTTACATGTTTAAACGAAAACAAAAATCAATTCCGTTTAAAAAAAAATTCCCAAACGTTTAAACGGAACTCAAATTTCAAAAATTGGACCTTGTATTCATACAATCTGCCCTGCAGTTTTATGTACGAAGAATCTACGATGTTTGTAAATCCATTTAATTTACAAAGCATTAGAAACTCCTTTAGTACTTTATCATTCCAAGAAGTTTAACCGATCGATACATCTTTCAGTGATTCAAAAATTAAACTTAGATTCCCATCCTTATACAATATGTGACCTATTCCAACGTAATAGGTGGAAAGTCGCAAATTTGAAAATCAAGATTACGGTATTTCCTGAAAGTACATGTTTAAAAGCTTTAATTTGATACATTGTGTGTTATGGTACCTCATTCCTAGCCCCTGATGCAACCTTTTGGAGTTGTCAGAATCTTTACCCCTTATTTAGAGAAAACTAGTGCATGCCTGTTCGAAACGGACAAATTGCTTGACTTTCGTTAAAAAAAGCCACGGGTGTATATGTTTCCATCCATGCCACACGCGGACCACAGTTTTGGAAGTGAGTTTCTTGGGAAGAGCTTTTTCGTAACACTGATGCACATGCGTCTAATCTAGCTATTTGCAAATTCAATCAGGCCCCATTGCATGCGTGGTGGTCTATACCCGTGGTGCAGTGCCTGTTGAAAATGTGCCGTAGTGCGTGGCAGTCTTTACTGCCACGTTTGCAGATTTAGGCTTCCAGATTGCTGTTTTTTTTTCATTTTTTGTGAGAACCGCTAATGCAAACGATTTTCAACTTCATACAGAGCCCGCAAGTGTGTATTAAACTGTAAACACCTTCAATCGTGGACCTCCTATTGTCCCTCTTTTGTTTGTACTTCAACTTTTTCAGAAGGCCTTCCATATGTTTTGTACACAATTTTCAATCGTGGACATTGACACAATCGTGGACCCTATTGTCCTCTTTGTTAAAGGTCCACGGTTAATAGCTATACAAACTCACACACACACAGTCGTACTAATTACTATACTACTGAGGACAATGCTTTGTGTTTTATATTCTTCCTTTAATATAACCCAACCCCATAGAAGCACGTATCTTTATGTTCAAGGACAGATTTTAACAAAAGACTGTCTCCCGAGGACAAGAAAGATTACTTTGTATTTTTTTTCTCGCCTTGCCCTCGAACGTAATACAGTACATGTACACACAGACAGAGATTCCTGAAATTATAGTAAGATGAAGCTCAAAGTTTGTGAAAAAGTCCCCAATAACATTTTGAGACTTCGGGATCTGATAGAATGAGGGTTTTTCAAATATACAATATACAATTTCAAATCCCCAAGTTGACTTTTCAGTGAAAAATTGTTGTTTCTGCTTGTAACTCAGAAAATCATAGTGTGACTTTTGGCTCATTTTGTGCTACCGGTCACATACGAGGTGCAATCAAAAAGTTCTGAGACTGCGCCTATCACAAGCAAAAACCGAACGTGATTTAAATCTGGCCGCCATCCTCTTCAAAGTAGTTCCCTTGCGCAGCGATACACCGCTCCCAGCACCCCTGCCACGCTTGGAACGCTTCCTGGAAATCCCGTTCTGTAAGCGCGTCAAGCACCATCTGCGATTTTTGCTGGATCTCCTCCGCAGTGTCAAAACGGCGACCCTTTCAGCTTGAACTTCATTTTGGGGAATAGAAAGAAGTCGCAGGGAGCCAAATCCTGCGATTAGGGGGCTCTTCCACTGCGAAGACTGCTGTTTGGTCTGTGGGTCGTAGCCGTATAGACCCAACTCTCGTCACTGCTGATGATCCTCGACATGAAGTTTGAGCCATCCCGGGCCTGTTGACGGAGATCCTCGCAGACTTCGACACGGTGCTGCTTCTGCTCAAGTTTCAGGTCCATAGTGAAATCGCAAATGCGCACGTACCAGTGGTAAAAAAATGCGTGTAACACAGGTGCTGATGTTGATCAAGCAATGTAACTTGGAATACTTACTCACGAAAGTTATTGCTTACACCTGCTATATGCACATTACTGTGCGGCGCTCCGTTCGTTCGCAACAGAGTCTTGGAACTTTCTGATCGCACCTCCTATGCCTGTACTTAATCTGACACCGGATGTGATCTACCCAAAAAAAAAATGTTGTTTGTGCTTTTATGCTAATAACCTCAGACCATGCAGGTCCAGATCTAGACAGTATAGGGGGGGGGGGGTTGATCTTTTTCTGTTTAGACATCTGTCGGGCCTATCCCTGCAAAAATTCTTGGATCAACCCCTGACCGACAGTAACTTTATACAAAAAGTCCAATGCAACTATTGCCGTGTCTGATACAGTGTTTTATTTTGCACCGAGCAGGCGGCGTGTACTGGACATCTCGTCGGGCATTGAGTCCGTGGGGTCTGTGCAGTGGGAGTTGGCCCTCTGTCTACTCCTAGCCTGGGTGCTCGTGTACTTCTGCATCTGGAAGGGGGTGCGGTCTACGGGCAAGGTGAGAATACACCGATCCATTCATATCCATACTCCTTGACCAGCCATGACTATCATATCCGACCAAAATCTGACATGCGTTGGCATGTTTTTGTTGCACATGCACGGCTGTTATTGTCAATTACGTCCAGGTGCAAGACTTTATGGACATTCTGTTGTGGAGTTGGACCTTAATAGGCTGCTGTAAAGTTCCTTATGCCTCTGTTGTTGAAATTAGAATGATTGATATTTTGTGAAACATTCCCCCCCCCCAAAAAAAATCAACAAATTTTGAATAATAAAGAGTGCAATTGAATTCCGGGGGGCTGTTTTATGTTTAAGTGTTTGTTATTATGCAAATTGTTGCAGATTTGCAGTATTTACTCCCGACCATCATAAGGGATTGCTTTTTTACTTGTAGTGTTTGTGACATAATGGGTGGGGGGTACTACTGCTCTCCCAGCTAATAGTTGTACCCAAAAAGTTTATCCCACTAAGTGCCCCCCCCCCCATGTCCTACCCCCAAAATGGTGCACCCTTAGGTGCCCCCTGCAGATTGAACCATTTGATTAAAATTGTAACAGTGAGCGTTCCAGTATATATAGGTCCTGCTGCTGTCTGGCAATATTCATTTTTTTTTTCGTCTATGCAGGTTGTGTACTTCACAGCAACTTTCCCCTATGTGGTCTTGACCATTCTCATGATCCGCGGAGTCACACTGGCCGGGGCTGGTAATGGTCTTATCTTTTACCTCAAGCCCAATATGACTCGGCTCGCGGATAGTCAGGTACATGTATATTTACTTTCACCTATTTGTTTTGTTTTTTAAAGAGGATATAATTTAAATTTTCTTGGGTTTTAAGGCACATGCTTTCTCTGACGGGGGAGGGGGGGGTGGTCTGTATTCTTCAGTAGCTTTATCCGACAGAGAGACAGTTACGAGCAGCTAGCAGGAAGTAATTAACCTGTATGGGTCTTTAGCAGTGGCGTACATCCATGTAGGTGAGTGGGAGGATGGGGGATGACCAACATCCTGGCCAGCCAAAGAAATTTAAAAAGGGGTGGAGGGGGCATGGGGGGGGGGGGGGGAACTGGAGGTGGGGGTGGTGTCAAAGGTCTGGACACCCGATGTATCCTCTGCAGGGATGTATAGTCGAGTCCATCACAAACCCTCCAGTCCCAATTCCAATCACAAGCAAAATGAACTTTCCTTTGTCCTTGTTTATCTAGTTACTTGTGCAAGAAAGACTGAGATTGCGGGTAACACCATGTGAAATACATCTCGTCTGGGAAGATGTGTGGTTCTGAAAAGAACCGGGATGAGTGTGTAACTCTCAACTCACACTTAACCCTCTTGTTGAAAGGTCCGTACAAACATTTCCGAGTGAATGGACTTTTTGACAGAATTTGAAAGATGAACTAGCTAGTACAAAAGGGTTATTTAAATGAAAATAAAACTCAAAATTATTACTATGGAAAAAATCAACAATTTTATTCCTCCATGGTTTTAGGCCTTCCCTCTACTTTTAAGGATTCCCCCCCCCCCTTTTATAAGTCAATGAATCCTTCAGGTTTCTTTTGTACTATGCATTATACAGGGTGTATACAAAAAATGTCCCTCTTCCTTCAATCACTCAAATTTGGCAAAAGTAACCAAATGTAACACCAATTCGACTACAACATATCATAACTACATCTGTTGGGCAAGTTCTGTCAAGATTTGAATGAAATTGATCCAATAGTTACATAGCTGTGATGCAATTTATTAGGCATGGACAATTCATGGCCATTACAATGCTTACCTGCACATCCACATTTGACATGATTGAGATGGTCAGTTGTCGTGTGGTATCCCTGCCCTGCCCTGCCTTACACTTGTCGTCCATTCAGCTGCACACAGACTTGGGCCCTCGATCCATCTCATATCCATCACAGCTCTTCGCACCATTTTGGTTCTTCTTAATGTTTGGGTCTCCTGTCACGCAGATCCTGCAGATTTGCAGCACGGTAACTTAAGGCCAGCATTAGCATTGTAATGGCGCTGAATTGTCCATGCCTAATAAATTGCTTCACAGCTCTGTAATCAATTTTATTCAAATCTTCCGTTTTAACAACTGTGAAGCAATTATTAAAATCTTAACAGAACTTTCCCAACAGATGTAGTAATGATATGTTGTAGTCGAATTGGTGTTACATTCGGTTACTTGGCAAATTTGAGTGATTGAAAGATGAGGGATATTTTTTTTGATACACCTTATATGTATATAACATACATTATTGGACTGCACTGTATATTGTGCGTGCCACAAATTTCCAAATGGCTGCAGTTCTATCTACAGTTCTATGATCGCTCTCCTTTGTTCAAATTTCCCTTACCTCCTACCTACCCTAAGCCAATATCTGGCTCTGCTTTTGCAAGGTAAAAATCACAATATATTCTCAATCGGGTCATTGGCAAAAATATCCCGAAATGAAAAAAAAAATTATATAAAGTTCCCTCCTGGGCAGTGCAATAGTGCTATTCAACTAATCCCGAAAAACTATTTTTTCCCCTGTAGGTGTGGATTGATGCAGGCACTCAGATTTTCTTCTCCTATGCCATCGGTATTGGATGTCTGACTGCCCTTGGTAGCTACAACCGTTTTAACAACAACTGTTACAAGTGAGAGAGTCGATTTTTCTTCCATTTTGTAAGAATGAGATCATTTTGCATTGTTGGTGTAAATTGTAAAGGAAATTTTCAAAAATATTACCTTTTTATTTCAATTCGTCAAACAATCCACAAGGGAAACTGACTAGGTAAATTTGAATGCATTTTCAAAGTGAACAAAGAAACTGACAGGAGTGGGATTCGAACCTGCGACCTCCGGTTTACCGTACCGGCGCTGTACCAACTGAGCTATCTTGCCCTATGCTGGCGGTCTCCCAAATTGTCAGTATCTTTGTCGGAGGTCGCAGGTTCAAATTCCGCTCCTATCAGTTTCTTTGTCCACTTTGAAAATGCTTTCTATTTCAAATCAGCTTTTTATTTTTGTTCTGATCGTGAAAGTACAGGAACCATGTTATAGCAGTACAAATTCTGGTCCTGGTGTATTTGTTCTTTTTCATTTTCTGAGAAATTACTAAGTAATGTGTTCTATCGGTTACAGGTACTTGATTCCATAATCTGGAACCGGTTCCTGACATTAGCAATCGGGTACTTGGGTACCCGGTTCGGATGCACAGCTCTAATAGCCGTGTCCGCATTGGACTCTTGTTTTTGGCAAAACGTACAGAGACTGTTGTCAACTTGACTAAATTATGTCCAGTGCGGACAGCCGGTAAACTTAATTTCCAAATTGTCAAGTTGCGATCGTCGATTGTCAGTTTATCCCTCCGCAGCATTAACTTTTACAGGGCCAACCGTGTAGCGGAAAAGTTACACGGCAGTTTTACATTGCTGAAAGTCCAGTGCGGACAGCCACTGTAATGTAAATTGTTCATTTTGATCACTGCAAAGTTTACGTGGCCAAGGACGTCTTTCCGAGAGCCGTGTAATCCAAGTGCGGACGCACGGAAGAATAACCATAGTGGAATGTTAACAATCACGCACGGTAACTTTTGACAATAGTTAATCCATGCGAACGCGGCTTTTGTTGTTGCACTCAATATGTGTTTTATTAATTGAGAGTAGCTGCTTTTAGTAGTTCTGAGGCAGCCTCTCTTTCATAATTGTCGTAAATGAGGTGCATTAACCCTACAGTCCTGAATCAGGCCTCCAATTTTATTATAATTGTTCACACACCCTTTTGAGTTAGGGTTAAGGCTTTCTCACAATTGACCTATCGCGGTCGAATCGCGTCAACGCAGCTTGTGAATTATTGTCCAATCACATCAATTATAATTCCACGTGGAACGCGCAAAATCTGAGACAAACAAAAATTACAACACAAAATTCCCATAGGGTTGTCTAAGGGGCGTGGTTAACTCGTAAACGGTGTTAGGTCAATTAAGGCAATTTGTACAAGCAGCTTGAAGGCAACCGGCAGCTAGGGCTGTCCTGAAAATACCGAATATTCGAATACCTTTTGCCTGTTCGAATATTCAAGAAAAAAAATGCAAGTACAGATACGACTCTGATGCTGTGTTAATAGAAAAGTTACGGCGCTAATTAGTAGTGTCAAATGCCGCATGTTTTTAGACGGTATTTTTTGTAGACGGAGGTTTATTGTTCCCGTCCGTAAAACCTCAAACACTTATAAATAATTTACTGCAAAAACGCGCAGTAATTGTGCACATAAAACACCGGCGTGCTTTGCATGCAACTTTTTACCGGCGCAGCATTCAATTGCTGCTGACCCGTGAAAAACTTGAACGGCACCGTACCGGTATCGGATATTCAAATATTCGGTCCAACCCAGTTTCAAATAATCGAATACTAAATTATTCGAAAATGAACAGCCCTGCCGGCAGCACTGCAGGCCAGCAAAAAAAAATCTGAGAAGGTATTAACATTTAAATACAAAGATTCGTGCGAAAATTGAATGTTGAATGTTCATCTTCAGTGGAGATTGCCAAGAACTCATTGCCTGTAAAGTTGCCCAGTGTGTCTTAATACATCCTTTTTCCTTCCAACTGCATGTAAACAGGGATACTCTAATCATAGTCAGCATCAACAGCTTCACTAGTTTGTACGGGGGTATCACCATCTTCTCAGTGCTAGGCTTCATGGCCCAAGAACAAAATATTGACATCGCAGATGTTGCAGATAAAGGTATGGGTGCTTTGAAACTAATTTTCAAAATTGGACTAGAAGACACTAAATTGTCCTATCGAAATGGAATCGCTTGAACACAGCTTGTGTATCTAATCACATTAGTTATAATATATGCAAAGAATATGCAAAAAATATGCAAAATCTGAGGGTGACAATTGACTACAACAAATTACTGAGGCTTGTCTGAGGGGAGTGGTTATAAAATAATGTACTACTCTGTATACAACATTTACAAACATCAAAAAACAAAACTACTGAATTATTACGAAATACTGAAGGACTGAAGTAAATTGCAGTGCCATTCCTTTGAAATCATGGCACCTCGGCTAGGTGTGCTGTCGGTTTCACGAAAAGTGGAAAGTTATGTCATTTTCAAACGATTATCGGCCGACAATCGTTGGAAATAGTCTATACTGATAATTCCCCGACTCTATATAAATAGCTCCGTAACCAGGCTACTAGAACAGAATTTGTTTCGCTCTGTTTTCCCAGCATCTATATATGCAGGTCAGTGTTACAGTATTTGCTAACACGCTATAAAATACTAACCCCCAAATCTATTTATTTCTAAAAATAACAGCAAAAGCAAATGTTGTATACTACATGCACCTTTAACTGGCAAATGGAGATAGGACTATTCAAAGTCCAAAGTGGCAGCAAAGAGGGATGTAGTTCCATACAAAAGTAATCTTAACAATGGGAAGTAACATGGCAATGACTGACACCCCTCCCCCCCCCCCCCCTCCCAGAGGAAAAGTTTGAAAACATCCAGTCTCTCTATATTTTGGCACAACTTTGGTAAAAAAATCCTGCTCATTTTGATCCATTTTCTTTGGGACAGGACCAGGGCTTGTCTTCATAGCTTACCCCAAAGCTATATCCATGATGCCTGCGGCTCCAATCTGGTCTTGTATATTCTTCTTTATGCTGGTTCTTATGGGTCTGGACAGCCAGGTAATAGGTTTTTATCAGAATGGAAATTAATGGGCTTAATTAATTTTTACGTTCTTGTTCAAAGTTGTAATTATCTTGTACTGTGCCTAAGTCACAGTTTCTTATGTTCAAAATCCCATCCTGAGCTTTGGAAATGATTTTGGACTGGCATTGTTAAAATTTTGAATAGAAAACTGCAATAAGGTTTTTGCTGAAAGCATGTGCAGTCTCTGTTTCCGTCTCTCCTTCTGTAAATTTCTGGCTGTTTCTCATTCTACGAGTGTGCTTTTACGGGTAGTACGCGAATCGGCTACCCAATTGAAAAGAAGCAAGGGTACCTAGTCAGTTGTTTACGTAGTCAGTTTCCCTTGTGGTTTGAGAAATCATAATTTAAAAAGTCGTATCCTCATTGAGTGATCCCTACAATATCGCTTCCCGGGTTGTATCGTAAAATTGGGCGTGATCCCTGGCTATACGGCATTCTGGGTTTAGGGTTTATGACTTCTGACTAGCGCCCACCCGAACAAAGATACTGACAATTTGGGAGACCTTCAACATAGGGCAAGATAGCTCAGTTGGTAGAGCGCCAGTACGGTATTCCGGAGGTCGCAGGTTCGAATCCCGCTCCTGCCAATTTTCTTTGTTCACTTTGAAAATTTATCAAAAAGCCAAATTTTGGAAATGGCTGTTTATGTTATTCGTAAAGGTAGGCATACGACCACATTAGTGCATCAATGCAGCAAGATGCAAGTGTGTACAGTGAGCTCTATAGCTTTACGGTGTAAACTGCATTTTCGCAAGCGTCCTCGGGGTTGCACAAAATGTGGGAGCAGGGAGCGTCTCTCCCGGGAAGTGATTTGGGGAAATAGTGCCAAGTGGTAAAAGAAAAAGTAGTGGGGACAAAGATAGAGAAACAAGCACGAATTCGTGCAGGAGCCGCGTCGTCCACCCATGGAGGAAGGATCAGTAAAGCATAGTAAATGTTGTAGCGCCCTCTGCTGTTGAGCCGTGTCGCGAAAACGAATTTGGCACAAAAAGAACAACGCTAAGTGCTTATAGAGCCCCGTCTGCGATGCGACGCGGCTAAAAAATGCACCTTTGGGAATTATTTGGGGACACGTAATTGATTTGGATGTGAAGGAAAAGCAAATTGAATTCACAATGTTGGGAAATTTGAAAAGTCAATGTTGAATGCAATGCGAATGTTATTCCCTGTCCAGTGAAAGCTCACAGGGTATCTCAAGCCGGGTATCTCCATTCAGCGGCTTCCAGCAAAATTTCCCATGATGCTTTAAACGCTTCATACGAGGAAAGGACAGAGCAAGTCCCAAACCATGTAAAATTATTTCTATGCTATGTCTAAACACTAGCTAATATATTGTAATCTGATTTTTACCAAACCAAATAGCAAACCTTTTCAATTGTTTTTCCTAATTTAGCTTACAAATTATGTCCTAAATGAGTTAAATAGCACCATTTAACGTCTAGAATTTCCGGGTGGAATTCCTGGACCCCCCTAGGTAAGGTAGGTGGGGAAATGTTAAACTCATGCTCCTGGGGAAGAAAACACTTTGTGCAACCCTGAGCGTCATATAGACGTTAATCTGTTGTTTTTTCCATGTACATGTACCTTGGTTTTCATTTTGAAAATTCCCCAAAGTGACATTTAATAACATTCTTTTTCATTGTCTGATGAGAAATCACTAAGCACTACGGGTACTCCATTCCATATACTCTGGAACCGGTTCCTGACATAAGCGGTCAGGTGCTCGGGGACCCGGTTCGCATTTATGTACAGCCCTCACTCTGCCTCCCCTGTACAGACATGGGTAATACTCTATATTTCAGTAGCTGTATTATTTTGTATTGTAGAATGTTGAAGAGACTATTTGGTCATTCTATAAATTTTGGGTCCAAAAGTGTGACATGTTTTGGTGTCCCTGTTACACCTGACCTGTGTAATTTCCCATCAAGTATCATTAAAATTAACTTCACACTATTTTGTTTACTTGTTTGGCAGGTACTTTGCTTTACATCATCACTCTTGGAGATAATGTGTCCTGAATTGTAAAATCTTATACATATGTCAGATGTAACAGGGACACCAAAATTGGACCCCAAATTTATAGAACTAGTGCATGCCCCGCGTTCGAAATGTGCCTGTTCGAAATGGACAAATTGCTTGGCTTTCGTTTAATAAAGCCATGGGTGTATGTTTCCATGCCACACGCGGACCACAGTTTTGGAAGTAAGTTTCTTGGGAAGAGCTTTTTGGTAACACTGATGCGCATGCGTCTAATTTATTTGCATATTAAATCAGGCCCCATTGCATGCATGGTGGTCTATACCCGTGGTGCAGTGCCCGTTGAAAATGTGCCGTAGTGCATGGCGGTCTATACTGCCACTTTTGCAGATTTAGGCCTCTGGTTTGCTGTTTGTTTTGGTAATTTTTTGTGAGAACCGCTCATCCAAACAACTTCAAAATTGACACTGCACATTCTTGGGTCCCAAGCAATACACCTGCCGATTTTCAACTTCATACATTGCCCGGTTCTGGAGATAATCAAATTACGGACAGACACACATACTGACAGACGGAGATTCCTGGAATTATGATCCTATTGTGTTGATCACAGGGTCAACCTCTCCTTGTTTTTTTTTCAGTTTGTGGCTGTGGAGGGTTTCATCACTGCCATAGTGGACCTCTTTCCAAAGCTTCGTAGAGGATACAACAGGGAATACTTTATACTAATCATCTGTGCCATCTCTTACCTCTTTGGTCTGGCCATGGTAACCAATGTAAGCCACCAGAAGCTTTTGTTTATTGACCAAATGCTACCTACAAATGTACATGCCCATTTCCTCGTCCTTCCCGACAGAATTAATAGATAAAGAAAGTAATAAGATTATCATTCAACAGTTCTCTTCATTTGCCATTTATTATGTACATTTATAAAGTGTAAAAAAAACAGCGTTGTGGTGCTACATTATTACCCCTGCTCATCAGGCTTATCATTCCTGAAACCTCAGTCAGATCCCTGGAAAGTAGGCTGTCCCGGCTGCATAAGCACAGTGGTCTTAATTAACCCATTTTGTCCAGCCATTATTGATGAGGGGGGGGGGGGGGGGGGGTGGTATGCCAAGAAAGGGCTGTGCAGCCAAGCGTAAATGCAAACAATAGGCACCACACTGAATAGTATTCATCGCACTTAATTGGAGCCCCCTTTCATGTCAAGAAAGGCTTTGTTTGAAAAAGATCCATCTATTCATTACACTCCCATTAAGAACAATATATGAATGGATCGAGTATGAACAGGAATGTGCGTATAACAGGAGTGTGAGAGTTCAGCTTTTAAGCTGATTTCAGCTTCTTTTTTTTTGACTTTCAGCTCTTTTTATACACTTGCTGTGTACAAAAGTATAGGAGCTTTCCAAAATTTCAGCTTTGTTTGAAAAAGATCCATCTATTCATTACACTCCCATTAAGAACAATATATGAATGGATCGAGTATGAACAGGAATGTGCGTATAACAGGAGTGTGAGAGTTCAGCTTTTAAGCTGATTTCAGCTTCTTCTTTTTTGACTTTCAGCTCTTTTTATACACTTGCTGTGTACAAAAGTATAGGAGCTTTCCAAAATTTCAGCTTTTGCCAGCTGCTTTCAGCTTTTTCAGCTCTTTTTATATGTATTCACTCACACCCCTGGTATAAACGACAACTGGCCTGGGGGGGTCTTTTTCAAACCGTGGCTATGGGCATCGTCCGTCTTCAAGAGGTTAAGAGCACATGCACCACAACCCTGCTGGACTCAAATCCACAACCTGTAGGTGATGATAATGCATGTTATTGTTGGTAAATTAAAACTACTCATGATCATTCGCATTATCACTGTTAAAAACTAACCTTGAAATAATTTGTGCCATTTATCCCCCCAAAAAAGTTTCATCTGTATACTATAGCTTATCTGTAGTAAAGGCAGTCTTTTTTTTATTTCAGGGTGGAATGTACATATTTCAGATTTACGACTACTTCTCTGCAAGTGGCATGGTGTTACTGTGTATGGCGTTCTTTGAAGCTGTTGCAATTGGATGGGTTTATGGTAAGTACTCTGAAGAATACAGCATGCCGTGAATTTTTCTCTTTGAAACAAAAACCTGATTCAGTTTTATTTTCAGGTTTTTCGCTCAGCTGGTACCAGGATTTTGCCTTTAACCCTCCTAATGTTATAACTATCA
Source organism: Hippasteria phrygiana (assembly GCA_037893225.1). Taxonomy (NCBI): domain Eukaryota; kingdom Metazoa; phylum Echinodermata; class Asteroidea; order Valvatida; family Goniasteridae; genus Hippasteria; species Hippasteria phrygiana. The sequence continues at coordinate 104,755 of JAZGUH010001064.1, read as the reverse complement.
AAAAACCAAAAACCTTCCTCTCCAACAGCTTGTGTGTTTCAACCTGAAACTCGATAGGTTTTGATAGGTAGGGTAGTTGGCTCCATTTTGGCACCAAGAGAGGGAGGGTTAATCTCCTAAAAGGAGAATATTACTGGATCAACAGTTTGGAACTAATGCTTGACTGAACAAGTAACACTTGTTTGAAATGAGTGTAATACTCAGTGCGTGTGCGGTATTTATTTTTGTCTTCCCATCCACATTTTTTTTATTTCTAAAATTGGTGCACAGATAATGAAAATGTAGATTTTTGTGAATTGCATGTGGAGCTGTTGAGGTCCTGTGGGTTTGCCAAAAGTACATCCAGCAGGAAATAAACAAAACTGTCCGGAATTAGACCGTCCCACCTGTGCCAAAATAATTAAAATATCAGGGGGTTGAAAAAGTTCATGAACTACAAAGCATGAATCCAGGAAGTTTTGGTCCACATTTTTTATTATGTCCAGGCTCTTCAAGCATGTAAAAAGACTAAAATCCAGAACACAGCTGGAATCATTCTAAAGGGCCCAAGGAACATTTATACATAAAAGCAATCAATTTTATGGGGCTCCATCACATCCAAAAAGTGTCTTGGATTTTCAAGTGGAAACTGAAAATCTCAAAGTTGTACAGATATATATCAACATGTGAAACTGACTCTAATGCTATTTACTTACACTGCAGTGGTCTCGAAGATGATCAGGGCGCCCTCTATTGTCATATTTTCTAAAAGGGGTTTGTTATCTATGCAGGTTCAATATCACACAAATTTGTCCGATTGACGGTTAAAGGGTTACATTAACTGGATTATATTTCTGTAGGCTGTCAAAGGTAAAACCAGTAAATCCTGGTCTGAAAAGGCCCAGATGTTTTGAGCTCTGTTCTCACAGGACTTTTTTTGGTTTAGTACGGTTATTTATAATGAGGTGCCGGGGCGGCCTGTGCAGCCAAGCAAAACGGACACAAGAGGCTTGTGCAGCCAAGCGTAACATACACAATAATCCAACAATGGATTGAAACTGCAGAGATTGCGTGTATAGACGTCATCCGGCCTGTCATGGTGGTAATTATTATTTTGACGTGTATTTATAGACGTCATCCGTTAAAGTTTACCGAGACAATAGGTACTTTTCCAAATTTTAAGTGCAGTGTGAACAGTCTGGGACGTTTTCTACTAGCCTGAGTCCAACTTCTACTGGTCAACCGCGCTGCCCAGTGTGTTCTTATTCCTCCATGGTAAAACTGACCAGGTCAATTTTCCTGAGACGATAATTAGTCCAGTGCGGACAGTGTGAGTCAGTAAAAGCAGCACAGGAAAGCTGTACGTCCGGGTGCAAGGTCATACTACACAGAGGCATCACGCATGCGCTTTGCAGTGTATCACTGCCCGCAGTGCATTCCATGTGGCAAGTTTCTAGTCTTGTGCGTTGTTCCTCTTTCGATCGCAATTTTGACTGCTTGATTTGACAGGTGCAGAGCGATTCTATCAGGACATTGAGCGAATGATCGGTTACCGTCCGTCTGTCTGGTTCAAATGGAGCTGGATGTTCTTCACTCCTGGCATATCACTGGTAATGATAGCATCATAGAGAGTGCTTCCTGGAGGTATAACCAAGGCAAAGGCAAAGCTTGTAATCGGAAGTATAATGAGGGAAGCGCAAATTATCATTTCAAACTTTTGGTACTTTTGGACTGTGTTAAGACTGCATGTGCTCCGTTCGGGACCAAGGGGGGAGCAAAATGTTTGCAGGTGGTAATTAACCTGGTAGACCTGGTCTCAATAGACCGATCCGGATTTGACCATAAGCCCCGCCCACCTTAGCAACGGCATGGCGACGCCATTACCTCAGTCAAGCTTCATACGTTCAAGTACACAAACATTACGTGTAACGCACGGCGACCCGGACAAATACATGTACAATGTCGACGACGCGACTCGGTGTTCTGCCAAAGGCGGTGGATTTGAATTCTTTAGGCGGGGACAAAATTAGCAAGCTGGCGAAAGTTAAGGGTTACAATTATTTTAAGGAGGGGTATGTACATCAAGTCATTTGTGAAGTCATGAAGGATGGTCAAGTTGCTGTTGCGGGGAAATGTTATCGATGCATGAGGAAGAGTGACACGCTATTTAAACAATTGCTTAAATTTGTGTTTCGGAAAGGACGGGCTTGTTGCAGAAAGTAGATAGCTGTGTTGCTGGGTAAGTTAGTATTGGAATAAAATAAACCGCGGATGTTACAACGCAATTATACCATAGTCTAATATTAAAGAAGACTCTTTACGTTTTCTGGTTACCTCATGTATAACGTTATTATACTGTGCTTTCTACTGACCAAAAGAATGACTTCTTTTGTATTTGAAATGTTTCATTACTATAGATTTCACCAATTTAATGGTATAATATCAGTGAATATTATTAACAGGTAACCAATTTGTAAGGCTAGAAAACATTGTATATAAACCTACCTCCGGTAAGCTCCGGCTACCTCCGAATTTTACCAACTGCCCACTTTTATTGAAAAAATACGGTGCCCGGCCGCACCAAACACATTTGTTTGTGTACACTTTTCACAGCGCATGTGACAAAGTTTGACCGAGCTAATGGCGGACCACGCCTGTAGCAACTGTTGCTAATTTACCTGACCAAAAGTCGTAATCCTATTGGTCAATGCGCGCTGTTTGATTGACAGGCCGGATCGGTCCATTAGTGTGAAATTGTTTGCAAATCTTTGAATATTTTTTTTAAAACAATTTTCTTTAAAAATTTAATATGTGGGGGAAAAAATGCAAATGCTAATATTTTTGTAAATTAGCGAGCTGCTTGCAATTATAAACAGGACGCCTTTAATAGAAATAAACATACAAAATGAATCGGCAAAATCAAGGACTCATGACTTTAAATAGAATTTAAAAGTTCAAATAAATAAAACGAAAAACAAACACTATGAACATCTAACAAAAGAAAACCCACGCAGTCCTTTGTTTGTAACAAAGGACTGCGTGGGTTTTCTTTTGTTAGATGTTCATAGTGAAATACTGCTTCAAACTGCATGCCCTGTGAAATTACCTGGAAAATATGATAAAATTCATTCAAGAAGTCCTGACATTTCAGTCCTCGTAGAAATGGAAAGATTCTCCTGGGATCGAAACCTTGTGCCTTCCTAACTTTTTATTTTAAATTGGGATAATTGATCCTCCATTTAGATCTAGACTCAGGAAAACCGCAAGGGTGTTAGGGCTGGCAACCTAAAATGTGGCCAACCCCACCACCTATAAGCAAGTTCGGGCGCGAACTATAGTTATTTAACTATAGTTCGACTAACGTCACTCGAACGCAGGATGGTTGGACTACTCTAGTCGACTATTTGGAACCAGACCCCGGGGCACGGTTGCATCGCTGGTTATCAATAGCTCTTTGCATAAGAAAACGAAAACACGGATAGGGAAAACCAGTGACGTGATTACGGTCGCCATCTTTTCAACAATAGTTCGACTAGAGCCGTTCGAGCGGATGGCATTTGCACATGCGGGTTGGTAAGGAGAGATTGACTAATGGTCGAACTATAGTTCGCGCCCGAACTTCCTCTATGTTGTAGTGAATTTTAGCCTTGTGTTGGGCGATTTCCATAAAAGATATGATCCCAAAAGGGGTTACAAATGTATTAATTATTATTAATATAACTGGTTTAGGAATTTTGGACTCGTAATGCAAGTTCTGTTCACATTACAACAAATCATTTTGATTTGTTATTTATTATTTTAATCTATTGATGATAGGCCATCTGGATTTTCAGCGTGGCGACCTGGAAACCACTGGAATACAATGACTACACTTTCCCACTGTGGGGTGAAGGAATAGGCTGGTTCTTTGCTCTCAGCTCCATGGTCTGTATCCCCATCTACTTTGTGTACAAGTTGGCCACGGCAAAGGGAACCTTACGAGAAGTAAGTTGGACACTGTACTGTTCTTATAAAGTCCAGAAATAAATTAGACCGCTTCAGAAAGACGCTCAGGGATATGGGCTCCGTGTGCCACCAAAAGAGGGCGCTATCCACATAGCAACCGCACTTCCATGGGGAGTACGTCGCTGGTGTTACGCACTACGCTCCTCGTTCATTTGATACTCGTATACCAGTGGGATTGCTTTGTCTGTTTGCCGACTCTCGATAATTGCGTTTTAAGAATATCATGAAAAAGAATGAAACTGCTGCAAACTGCTGACTGACTGAATGGACCTGAAATATACAAATCAAAAAATTAGCTGGCCTGACGTTTCGAACTTAAGCAAGTTCTTTCTCAAAGGTGAATGACAGAGTACAAGAAACAAACATGTAGGGAACACACATGCATGACGGGTGGGTGGAGAAACACAAAAGAGGGATGCAAAGGAGCATGGCAGATAGGCAGTGGGTAAACATCACAGGGAGAGGAAAGGACAGCCAGGATGACAGGAACAAAGAGGTGTGATTAGGGTAAGGATGAAGGAGGGGAGGGATTAAGATGAAGGTAGAAGCTGGGGAATTGGACAAAGGAGTGTGGTTTAAGAATATCATAGCGGGAACCAGACACTTAAATTGAAGTCAGGTAAGATGGCAGCGATATTGACCCCCCAACTCGCCTTTTCTTTCCGCTGAGGGGGTAGTTGTGCACGGAGCCCATACATGTAACTCCTAACCCAGACAAGATAAACCATAAATCAAAATCTAATTTCACACTTGCAGTAACGATCGATTGCAGTTTAAAGTTTGGTTATACAGCTTTCCTTTTCTGTGTTTGTCCATTGGTCAGAGCTATAGTCGAGTCCCCGCAAGCCCAGTCACAAGTCCTTTCATAAAGCCGGTCACAAGTAACTGGATGGACAATGACAAAGGAATGACTGTTTCAAAGCTCATTTGAATAGCTTGTGATTGGAATTATTAGGACTGGAGGACTTGTGATGGACTTGAGATGGACTTGAGATGGACTCGACTGCAGCCCTGCCAATAGGTTAAAGAATGAAAGCTTTTACTCCACCAAATAACAAATGTTGTTAAACAGATTTATAATGTAAATTAGAACAGAGATATTTCTCTTTTTTTTGCCCTATCCCCACGTAATGTATGAAGCACTGTATACTCAGTGCTTTCCTAGAGTCTGTGTGAAAAAATTCACAGGCTTACTCGGGCGGGATTCGAACCCACGACTTCCTGCTTACTAGTGCAGACGTCTTACCCACCGAGCTTGCCGGGGTCGGCTGGTTGATGCGAATCCAATGCAGCAGCGGGTACCGCGTAATCAATGTGAGGGCATAGGGCAAACAAAGAGAAAAATCTCTGTTCAAATTTACATCATCATCCCCGACGCAAAAAGGAGGGGTTGGGTGATTTCTGTGAGAAAAAAGCTTGATCACCTTCCCCTCCCTCATTTTTGGATGTGGATTTAAGCCACTGGTGGAATTGAGAAAAAAATATAACTTCTTCCTTGTCTTTTTGTAATTGCAGCGTTGGCAGGAGGCAACAAAACCAATCTTCACAGAACAACAGGTGGCAGCTGTAGATGGCAATAGTTCATATGTCTCAGAAAAGGACGAAACCAAGATGTACTCATTCCCCGAAAAAACTGACTCAGTGTAGATCTTTTAGATTTTACTTTTTATTTAATTTGTTCTAGCTTAAGTTTTGAAAATATGCTGTCATAAGTTCATAACAAGCGTACTATAATTACGGCCTTATTATTTGTATGGTGGGATTAACTTTTTTGATCTAGATTATTGGATTGCCACAGTCTGTACAGCAGCACATGTGGCACCGGAAATTTTGAAAATTGATTTCCATTCCATAATAAAATATATAATGTAAGCTTTGTAATGGTGAACAAATTTACTACATTTTGGTTTTCGAATAGAGCCGTAAATTCAGCATTGAGAATGAAAAATAGTACGTAGTTTATACAATTGTTTCGAAAATACACCAGACTAATAAAAGCAAACCAGGTATTTTGAATTAAATATGCTTTAAACTACAGTACTTTGACATGCGACTTATGTCCAATTTTCCTTACGGACGCCACATATAGAAATGATACAGCTAGCAGGTTTGTTAGGAATGATGAACTTGTCATCTACAGGGGGGAACCACTCAGTTAGAAATGTTCAGCTTTTTATATGCAGAGAATGTTTGCTTTGTCTTGTTTCAGTGCTTTGAATTGAAATACAGGGTGTACCCGGAAATATGGTTGTGCATTTTTTTGGGGGAACACCCTGTATAAGTGAGAACTGAGGACAATAACGAAATATGTATAGGCCTAGTCCATTTAAGTTTAAAGTCGGGACAAAGAAACAGTGCTGTAGGATTTCCTTATTAAAAATGTCCTCCTTGGTTGCGATTCGAGTTTGAGTCTTCAAATGGTGATGAAATTCCTGAAACCCACCGACCATGGAAATTTAGAAGGGTGGGGTGGGGGATGGGGGCATCAGACATTTTCTAACACTAGTGTGTGCTGTTTAAATACGTACCTACATTTTAACTGAGAATTCTACTGGGAATTTTATGTGAAATTTACATTTTCGTAGGGGCAATCTTGATCTCTTCTTTTTATTGTCTTCTTTCTGTCTTTTTTTTAATCCTATTGACCATCCCAGGTCAAAAAGTGTGGGGGATATATTCCCCTCCCCCCATCCCCCTGAATCTACACCCTTGGTTGTTTCGCCCATTAGGCTAGGCTGTTTGTTCAAAACATCTGTAGATGCATTTTTCTTTCACAAAGAAGCTTGGCCTGGTCTTTCAAACTTAGTTTCAAAGGGTTGTAACAATGATATGGTGAATTGGAATAATTAATGTCAGGATTGATTGTACTAAAAACAATATTTTCAGACTTATATAATTTATTCGTAATGAGTGTAGAAAGTTGATCTTGGGGTTGGGATAATAACTGGGGAAAATTTTTCATATTTCTCATTGTGCATATATTGCATTGTACATGTTTGTCATCAAGCAGCTATTAGGATAAGTATTTTAAAAGAAATCGGATTTTTTAAAGAAAATCACTCGGAGAGAAATTGGTTAGAAAATGACAAAATACAGGTTACCGTTATGGCGTTAGCACAGAAATGTTCTGGTACTGTCTGTTATGACCGATTCTTTGCTGAGGTCATCTTCATAGATATATTTGTATTTCTGTTACTTTTTTTAATGAAATATGTACACATTTCAAAAGTCAATCCACATGATTTTACCAGTTTCCTATTTCTGTTTTATAAAGGCAGCCTGTGGCATTTATCTTGTATATTTTAGACACTTTTATTGTAGGTTTGCATTAATATGTAGAAATATATTTGAGCTTCCCAACTTGAAGTTAATTAGCTAAAACGCATTGCTGTGTCTAACTGAAATTTTGAACCATGACAAAAATATTGCTGATTGATGAAGCATCGGTTTCGGCCATCTTGGAGACAAAAAAACACTTTATATTAAATAATCCTTTTTTATGATTTTTTGGATGATGAGTACAAATAAAATTTGTCCGCACTTTGAGGTTTTGCCTCCAAATAATACGGAGACCTGCCAAACTGTTCGTGGGATTACGAATTTGTATGTGTACTTCATTAAATATGTAATTAATCAGATGTCCATGTCCTTATTCAAATTGAGCCTTTCTCCTCATCGTGAAATGATAATCTTCTTGGGATAATCTTCTTAGGATAATCTTCTTAGGATAATCTTCTTAGGATAATCTTCTTGGGATCATACTGATCTCTGGAATGAAGCACCTCATGATTGTCAATCAGTGGACAGTGCACATCTCAACTGCACTTCATCAATGCACCTTGCGCTGCCCCACCCACGATGTGGGGGTTGCCGCTTTGCAATTTAACAAATGTCTGAACCTTGTGCACCCAGGCCGATTTTGTTTTATTTCCCAAGGACGAAAGTTCTCTCCTTGGGGCACGAACAAAATACCAGTCTTGATGTCTGGGGTGGGGGAGCTCTATCAACCTGTATACTTTTAATGAGCATCTACACATGTATAGCTATGAACATTTGTTTTGTAGGAAATTAAGCTTCACAGTTGGCTACTACTACTAGCAGCATGATCGTTTCTTTCAAGGTATTTGATGGACTACAGCTCAGCCTCGGACGCCCATCCATGCCAAGGTTTTCAAGTAGCAGCAGTTGCAGTCACGTGATTCAAACGTAGCCTCCTGCCACGAGTGTCACAAATTTGTGTGGAGGGGGGGGGGGGGGGGGGGGGGGGTGGATTGGGATAATAACGGTGAAGGATAACGGATGCGAAAAAACGAGTGAAATGGAGCCTGCTCGACATACATGAAAAAAATTGTGTGTGTAGCAGCCGTCTTTGCTGCTTATGATGTCATTTTTATAGCATAAACCACGCTCGCTTGATATGGATCAGCTTTGGAAATACATTGTTAAGCCTTAGACCAAGTTTTAAAAAAATAATAATAAAATAAAAACGGCCAAACATTCCCATCATTTTTCTTTTGGGCAGGTGCATGCTTTTTTCTTTTTTTCTGTTCTTTTTCTTTTCTTAAAAAAAGCCACAAAAATGTTAACTTAAGAGAAAAGAGGAAATTTCCTCTCAAAGTTGATCTATACGAGGTGCGATAGTAGTCCCCTTGTGCAGCGATACATGCACCGCTCCCAGTGCTCCGTAAGCGCGTCAAGCACCATCTGCGATTCTCGCTGGATCTCCTCCACAGTGTCAAAACGGCGACCCTTCAGCTTGAACTTCATTTTGGGGAAAAGAAAGAAGTCGCAGGGAGCCCAATCTCTCGAGTAGGGGGGGGAGGGGTGGGAAGCGACGATTGTGTTGTTGCGGGCGAGAAACTCGCGTGTTTTCAACGCACTGTGAGCGCCAGCGCGCCACAGTTGCAGTTCAGGCCGTTTGTGCCGAATGTTCTCCCTCAGCAGATGCCTCAGCACTAACGGTGCGGTAGAACTCAGCGTTGACAGTCTGACCAGGGGCGGATCCAGGATTTTTTGCAGGGGGGTTTCTGAAATTTGCCTAGAAAGGTGACTCCCAAAATGTTTCGTCTGCGAAAACAAAATTTGTCTCCACACCTGACGAAAGGAAAGCGGCACAGTTTCTCTTGATTTTCACGGCACTTAGCCATTATTCATTGGCACAAAAATCACCGGACAACTTGACAATTCACATTGCTTGTTGCCACGGCAACACTCCACTGCGCAGGCGCCCTCCGGCAACGGGTCTCCTTGGCCGGCCAGCAGGGGCACCACTGCAACGGCTCACCGCTAGTCCGTGCTGGCGCCCTCTGCCGGCGCTACACCACCCCCTTCGAAGACCCTTGTTCGTCCCGAACAAGGCGGCGAGCACCGGCACCGGATGACCTTGGAGACCCGATCCGAGAGGCGCCTGCAACACACAAAAAGAAGCAAAAGAGAAACACGAATAAGAAAAACACAAAGGAAAGAAAAGAGGGCATAGTTCACGGGCAGCGTCCGGTCCTCAGCTGGTTGGTGGCAGCTGTCGTTGGACCTCAGTTTGGCGAAACAATTGTTCCCAGAACTGGCGAGGCACGTTGTGGGGGTAGCGCGGGGGCGGAGGCGCCCCGGGTGGCAGCAGTCCCCCTAGAGAAGGCTGGGTGGAGACAAAGGGGTCCACGAAGTGCTGTCCGTACTGCTGCCCCTGGTATGTCTGAAGGAGACGCCCAGGGACCTCGTACGTGTGGACCACGCTGGTCCGCCCCACTCGATGGCCTTGGGCGTCCACCCCGTGGCACGTATACTCAAACCGCCACTCGTTTCGAAGGTGTTCGCAAAGGGGCACTTCCATCTGCGTGGTGGCCTCTCGGGTGGCGCTAGGCGGTCTGACGGAAGCGGCCTGGTCGAATCGGAGCTGGGTCTCGTCCGAAAAACTTACGCGAGACCCGGACGGCAGGACGAGGGGACGCCCATTCCAGGGTGGCGCCACCGCTCCGGGGGGTGCGGGAAAGTCCGTCTGTGTCCCTCCTTCCAGTAGTGTCGGCGGGGGTCGGGCCACTGGTCCCACGTCGGCGGTTCGGCCAGGACGATGTCCTCCACGCTGGCGCCGATTCCAGAAGCCTCGCGGTGGTGGTGCTGGGGAGTGCGCCGGGGGGTCGCGGCTCCCTGGCCTGCAGAACTGCCCCGCCGACGGACGTCCTCGTTGGGAAGGCCGCGAGAACCGTTCCGGGGGGTCACGGTCCCCCGACCCCTCCAGAGAATCTTTAGCCTAGGTGGGGGCGGGGACCGCTCCGTGGAACGGTGGTCCCGTCTGTTACTTGGGGGGGGGGGGGGGGGGGGGGTCCGGTGCCTCCTGCCGGGCTAGATGATGGGGGGTGCCGCCCGCTCCGCATCCGGTGTCTCGTGGTGGGGGGGGGGGGGGGGCGTTCCGGGTGGCCGCTAGCCCCCCGATTGGACGTTGGTTGAGGAGAAGGTGGAGTGCCGGCGAGCTCCTCGTCGCTGGCGTAGACGTCGAGCTCGTCAACTCCCACGTCCACCGACCCCACGAAGACTCCCTGGCAGTAGCATAGATGCCGCTCCCGAAGGTCTGCCCGGTAGAACTGGCGCCCGCACCCTTGGCTGCAGGAGTAGGGGTGCTCCGGGTGGAGTACTTCGCACGCCATCCGAATGTGTCTTCGGAGATTAGTCCCCCGGCTGAACGCCTTCTGACAGTGGGGGCAGGTCACTGGGCCCATCCTGCAAGGAAGAGAAAAGGGATAATCGGTCAATTGGAGGCAATAACGGCTAGGTCGGAAAATTTTCCGCCCACCCTGGGTGACTCTACTGGGGACCGGCTCCGACGATAGGGGGTGTGCCGGTTCGTCCCTCCCCCTTGCAGCCCCGTTGATTTCTCTGCTAAGTCGAGTGCATATGGGTTGAAATTAAGTGTAAACAAAGACAGCCTGTGCTTATTAGTTCTATTTATAGGCCACCTTCAAGCTCTGTTGAATTCATTGATAAACTAAGTGATATTATTAATAAGGCCTCCTAGATCCTGTGAATGTAAAGAAATTATTGCAACTGGGGACTTTAATTATGATGTTTCAGTTGACGATGATAGTTTGAACTCAAACCCAATTATTTCTTGTTTTGGTTTATTCCAATTGGCGCAACTCATACATGACTCAACACGTGTCACTGAGTCCACTCAAACAATAATCGATCTCATTTTCAGCTCCCATCCAGAGCTAATAAAGGAATGTGGTGTATTACCAGTCCTAACCAGTGACCATTATCTTGTTAATGGTCAACATAGTTGGAAAACGCCAAAAATTAAAGGTCGCTCAATAAATTTTCGATGTCTCACAAATATAGACAATGATGCATTTAAAGACGACCTCCTTAATGCACCATGGCAAGATGTACTGGACTCTTATGATGTTGATGAAGCGTGGTGCAAATGGCACTCCATATTTATGCGTATTATTAACTTTCATGCGCCAATCAAAACTAAACGTATTCGGGGTGCCTCTTTACCTTGGCTCGATTGCGAAATTCTTAAACTTATGAGACGGCGGGATCGTGCACACAAAATCGCAAAACGCTCAGGCTCACAGATCGATTGGGACTCTTACAAAAAGCTGCGGAACAATGTAACTAATAAAATCCGTACTAAGAAGAGCGAATACTATACATCAGCCATAGAAGAAAATAAAAGCAATTCATCTATGCTATGGAAAAAACTAAAGGAGGTACTTCCTAAAAAACAGAAAATTGCTCCAAATTCTATCACTTCCCCAAATGGAGAAAATATTGACGATCCCACTGACATTGCTGATACATTAAATGAACACTTTTCTACAATAGGAAAACGTACAGCTAGAAATTGCCCATCGGGCGAACTTGAAAACAATGATACCTACGCCTCTATCGTTGATTCTCTACATGAACTTGAAGAATGCACTGTACCTAATATTACAGAAGAGTTCGTTCAAAAGCAAATATCATCCATGTCGGTTGGGAAAGCAACAGGTCCGGATGGCATCAGTGTTAAAATGATTAAAATTGCTTCCCCTTATATTACTAAATCTTTAACTTATATTTTTAACCTCTCCATAACATGCGAGCAATACCCTAAGGATTGGAAACACGCCTTGGTAACACCAATTCACAAGGGAGGAGATAAATGTAGTACAGGTAATTATCGGCCTATTTCTATACTGCCAATTATCTCTAAGATTCTAGAAAGATGGGTGCACTCGGCAGTATATAGCTACCTCGATGATAACAATTTGATACCTAGTTGCCAATCGGGATTTAGACCCTTGCACTCAACTGAAAGCACTCTACACGATTTAACAAACAAGTGTTTTGAGGCTATGGAGCAAGGTGAAGTTACAGGTAGCGTGTTCATAGATCTTAGTAAAGCTTTTGATTGTGTGGATCATGTAATCCTACTAGGCAAATTGAAGAAGCTGAATTTGTCATCTTCTGGAATTAATTGGTTTAAGTCGTACCTGGGCGGTCGTAGTCAGTCTGTAAATATTAAGGGCACAATATCGAAGGTCTTGCCCATAGACATAGGCGTTCCACAAGGGTCGATCTTAGGGCCACTTTTATTCATTGTTTATAGTAGTGATTTTCCATCCTGTATACCCCAAAATTGCAACTTATTTATGTATGCAGATGACTCCACGTTAACTTGTAGCTCCTCTAGTATTAACGAAATAGAAAGGAACTTGAATGTAGCTCTTGCTAGTATTCACAACTGGTGCCAAAGAAACAAACTAGCATTAAATGCCAACAAAACCAAATGTATGCTTATTGGTTCAAGGCAGAAAATATCCAACGTCGACCTAAACGTGTGCATTGCTGATAAGGTTATCGAAAAAGTGAAATCTTGTAAATGCTTGGGTGTAGTTGTTGATGAAACATTAAGTTGGGGTACACATGTTGAATACGTAAGGAAGACTGTTTCGTCTAAATTGGGTGTGTTAAACAGAATTCGTGATTACGTTCCCCAAAGCAGCCTGCACACACTCTTTGTAAGTTTAGTTATGCCATCTTTAGAGTATTGCTGTACGGTGTGGGGAGGAAGGTACATATCTCACGACAATACCCTCAACAAATGTCTAAAAAGAGCAGCACGGATAATCCTTAAATGTACCTCCCTCACCCCCTCAGCTGATATGTTTGCCAGACTAAATTGGATTCCTTTTAAAGAAAGAGTTCAGTTCAAAAAGGCTATCTTTGTTTTCAAAAGCCTTAACAAAATGACTCCTTTGTACATGACAAATCTGTTTACACCACTTACAGTGATTCGTGAAACACGACAATCGACCCAAATGGCACTGAAAGTTCCTTTCGCCAAAAAGGAATGCTACGTGACAAGTTTCGCTGTGAGTGGTGCCAGTATATGGAATAATCTGCCTGAACAAATGAGAACCATAAACTCTTTAAGTACATTTAAATCGGAGCTACGTAAAGCCATCTATCAGTGATATTTCTGTATAATTTACGCTGAACTGCGGAGTTATAAACTTGGTTGCCAAAATACTTTGGAGCCGGATGGGAATTTCCCCTTGTTTTTCACCCTAAAAGGGTTTTTTTTTTCGCGGGTTTTTCGCCCATCCCGTAAATCAGCAATAGGCTTCTACTGGAGAGTTGAAAAGTTAACCGAAGATATATTTATTTGTGTAAACATTATTGTATTTGTTTAAATACTTTGTATGAATGTGTAAATATTCAATTTTAACTAATAATATGCAGGGCCCCAATGGAAACCAGTTTTAAACTGTTTGGGCACACCCTGGGTAAAGAAATGTAATAAATAAATAAGTCCGGCCCTTACTCCGGTAGTCTGGCCGTCCCCGTCGACCGGGGGGTCGTCCGAGGTGGCTGTAGTCGCCGGATCTACCAACGGGGCCTCGGCGACGTGATCCTTCTCCACCGGGGGCTCTTGGGCAGCGCGCCGCCACCAGTCTACTTCAGCGTCGCCTAGGTGCGGCTTCAGCCGGTTGTAGTGGACTACTTTGGCTTTGGCTCGGGGAGATTTCTGTATCCGGAACGTGACGTCGTCGATCCTCTTTACCCCCACAAACGGCCCGCTCCACCAGCATTGCAGCTTGGGCGTACGACCCACTTTCTTAGAGGGGGTGTACAACCACACCGGTCGGCCCGGCTCATACCTGGCCCCTTCGGCTCGGCGATCGTATTACCGTTTGTGGTACGTTTGACTGGTGGTGGTGGTGGCAGGCAAATTCGTGGGCGCGCTCCATTCTTGCCTTAAGCCCATCCACGTACTCGTGCACACAGTCGTGTACCGACCTCCAAACGCGGACGTCCCATTGTTCCTCTTTTGTTTATACTCTAACTTTTTCGGAAGGCCTCCATAGACTTTGTACACACTTCCAATCGCGGACGTATGCTGGGAATCGCGGACGATATTGTTCTCTTTTGTTCTCTGGCATTTTACGTCCGCGGTTTGAATACGCCAACGCGCCCACTGTCACGCCCGCTGTTCGCTCTTCTGGCGGCCCCACCACCAGATCTAGGGGAAGTCTCACTTCTCGACCGAGCATGAGCAGGAACTGAGGAGGAACCGTTTGCCCAGGAGATAGTGTTTGAAATAATGGACGAAGTGCACCACGGCTAGCAACTCTTTCCATGTGGTACAGTAGTTGTGCTCGGTTTTGGACAGGGTGCGGCTGCCGTAGGCAATTACCTGTTCCCCATCGTCCCCTTCCTGTGACAGCACCGCTCAAATGGTGCAGTGGCTGGCGTCTGTATCCAGGATATAACGACGCTCTGAGGTGTTCAAACGCCGACTGAAAGGGGCTTGACCAGAAGAAGGTCCTCTGGCTCTTGTCGGTAAGTGCGTGGAGGGGGCGAGCAATCTCCGCAAAGTTTGCAATGAACCGTCTATAGTAAGACGCAAGGCTCCGCTCCATTGGCTCCCGCACAGAGCGACTCTTCCCCATAGGCTCACATGCGGAGCAGCCCTTCTCCATTGACTCTCGTGCGAAGCAACACCTCTCCATTGGCTCCCGTGCGGAGCAACCCCTCTCCATTGGCTCCCATGCGGAGCAGCCTTTCTCCATTGACTCCCATGCGGAGCAACTCTGCCCCATAGACTCCCGTGCGGAGCAGCCCCTCTCCATTGGCTCCCGTGCGGAGCAACTCTGCTCCATAGACTCCCGTGCGGAGCAACCCCGCTCCATTAACTCCCGTGCGGAGCAACTCTACGGGTTCTTCTCCATTAACTCCAGTGCAGAGCAGCCCTACAGGTTGCGCTCCATAAACTCCCTGCGGAGCAACTCTACGGGCTCCGCTCCATTAACTCCCTTGCGGAGCAACTCCACTGGTTCTTCTCCATTAACTCCAGTGCGGAGCAACTCTACAGGTTCTTCTCCATTAACTCCAGTGCGGAGCAACTCCACGGGTTCTTCTCCATTAACTCCAGTGCGGAGCAGCCCTACGGGTTGCGCTCCATAAACTACCGTGCGGAGCAACTCCACGGGCTCCGCTCCGTTAACTCCCGTGCGGAGCAACTCTACGGGCTCCGCTCCATTAACTCAAGTGCGGAGCAGCCCTCCGGGTTGCGCTCCATAAACTCCCGTGCGGAGTAACTCCACGGGCTCCGCTCCATTAACTCCCGTGCGGAGCAACTCTGCCCCGGTACCCGTGTCGGTATAGAAGATGTGGGGTGTCTCCGGACAAACCCCTGTCCCCGCTGCGTCGGCAGACGTGGCTCGACCGCGTTGCGGGTGGAACGGGGTGTCCGCCACGCCGCCGTACCCAGCACGGGGCGGTCCCCCGTTGGGCGTACTGGTGCGGAACTCGTGGTCCGTTTCCGCACGAGGCCCCGCCTCCGCTGCCCTGGCTAACGGCGGCGTTCCGAGTGGAACGCAGCGTTTGCCCCGTCGCCACGCACAGCGTAGGGTGGCCCCCTGCAGGGCCCCCCACCAGACGCACCGGTGTGAAACTCATAGGCCATTTCCACACGAGGCCCCGCCCCCGCCGCCCCGGCGAACCCGGCTCGGCAGCATTCCGAGTGGAACGCAGCGTTGTCCCACAGTGAAGCTTTAGGCGTAGGCGCCCCTACAACAAACAACAAAACAAAACAAATTGGCAACGAGCAGTGGGGGTTTCGACCCCCCCCCCCCCCCCCTCCCCTGGATCCGCACTTGCTGACCCCGGGGGAGGAATTCACGGTGCAACCCCGCGAATGTCAAAGAAAGGCTAGCGATGAGCATGATCTTTGTTGCGCTCGATCCTGACCTGACGCGCCTTCTTCGGTCTCGGTGACTGCGGGCTCTTCCGTGATCCACTGCGAAGACTGCTGTTTGGTCTCTGGGTCGTAGCCGTAGACACAACTCTCGTCACCGCTGATGATCCTCGACATGAAGTTTGGGTCATCCCGGGCCTGTTGACAGAGATCCTCGCAGACTTCGACACGGTGCTGCTTTTGCTCAAGTTTCAGGTCCATGGTGAAATCGCAAATGCGCATGGTAACAAAAATGCGTGTAACACAGGTGCTGATGTTAATCAAGCGATGTAACTTGGAATACTTTACTCACGAAAGTTATTGCTTACACCTGCTATATGCACATTACTGTGCTGCGCTCCGTTCGTTCGCAACAGACAGTCTCGGAACTTTTTGATCGCACCTCGTATGGAGATTGTTGGGCCTTGGAGTATTTGATACTTAAAATCATGTTTTGAATCAGATTCAGAGATCAGGAATAATCTCTTGAAATGTTCATCTTAACAAATTGTACAATAAACATGGCAAAACCAGGCTACTGTATGGCGGGATTAGTGTGGATAGCCCAGCGTATACAAAATTATCCATGATTTAGCCCCACCTGCAACAGGTTGTATTTTTTTTTCAAGTTCATTTTGAACAATAAAAATATAGATACTGTAACTCCATATACATTGTTTATGTTTCTTGGGTTTAAACAATTGGGAATATACTTAAGGCAAAATCTTTGAAAAATTTAGGGCAAGATAGCTCAGTTGGTATAGAGTACCGAAGTGATGACGTAAATGTTTGAACCAGAATACTTTTGTTATTTTGTGTTAATGTGTTTGCATAACTGGCTGTTAAACAAAGGAAGAGTCGAAATTTCCATTTATTTGGAGCCAGTTGTCGCGCCAACTGCCGTCAGACTTCGGTACTCTGTAGAGTACAGCTACACGTATTCCAGAGGTCAGAGGTTCAAATCCCGCTCCTGGCAGTTTTATTTGTTAATTTTGAAAATGCATTCAAATTACCAAGTCAGTTTCTCTTGTGGGACAAATCAAATGTGTCAACTGCCAAGCTTGCAAGAGAAAATGTTGGTTATTTGCTTTTGTCAGCCGAAGCTTTTTCATGTACACGTAGGCCTACTGGACTTTATCACCATTACTCTTAGCAAGCAAGAGCTAGATCATCTAGCCGCATTTTTGTTTACAGTTTACACAGGTATACATAGGTACACACGTGCATGGTATTTTGTACCGTCCCGACTGCTATATCATCATATGTTTATAAATTGTAAGTCGTTTTTGCCAGCTTTTTAAATCAAAATTTAAACCGCATGAAAAGTTTTGAGTTTATGTTCATTGTATTGTTCATTTCAGTACGTCCAGTTCAAGTGTATTGATCCAACCCGATGCACCTGCAGGCTGTAGGTAAGTTCAGTTATTTAAAAGGACCGTGAAATATGATTTTTATCATATGAATACATGTACGTGTATAGGAGAGTGTAATTATCTTGTTACTAATCTTTCCTGGTCCTTTGAAGAATTGTTTATGGTATACTCTAAAAAACAGATTGGTTGAAATAACAACAATTGCTATTTGTCCAACCAATCCAGTTGGTTGGACACAATAATTGGTTGTTTTTAAACACATGGTTATTTCAACCAATCCGTTTTTAGCGTAGCCATCTGCAAGGTAAATGTTATTTTATTGTTGGGCAGGCACGGGTAATTAAATCGTCTGTGGTTAAATTCACTGGTGGATCTAGAACACAATTTGTTTAAATATGCACACTCATGAATTTGAACTCAACGACGCAGAGCTTTTGTACTGTTTGTGTTCCTTTTTTTATACCTTTTGACTGTTAGAAAGTTACCAAATAACCTCGAAATTGGCCTTTTTTGTTTCTCACCACACAAATCTGGGGCGGGGGATGATCCAATGGTCCATCCCCGGTCAAAAAGTGGGGGGATATACACGCTGTGGCCTCGTGGCTTAGTGTACCGAATTCAAGATTTCGGTGATACTGTAGATTATGGGTTCGAGACCGGCTGGGGTCATGGTGCATGTGTCCTTGAGCAAGGCACTTTGCCACAAGTTGCTTCTCTCCACCCAGGAGTAAATGGGTACCTGTGAGGGCAGTGATGGTTATGTGTTTGATTAGCCCATGTGCACTTAACTTGCAACCCAGGGAGTTGAGAAGTTTCAGGAACGATTAATGGGCCTGATGAGCAGGGGTAATAATATTGTAAGCGACGTGGTATAGTTTACTATTTGAGCGTTCTTAAATGCCAATTATTATTATTATGATTATTCTTATTGTACTAGCGCTGCACTCTAAGGTCATGGAATATTGCCCATAATGCTTTGCATTTAATTCCTTCAAAAAATTGTGCACCCTTTGATAGAGAGTAGTGGTATGAGCGGAGGCGTACCTGGGTAAAATTTCAAAGTGCTGAGAAAATGAACATTCTAAGCAAATTTCAGCTGGGAACCAGTCCAATGCAGTGTGAATAACATTGTATATAATTGGCTGGTAACCTGCTTTGAAGAAAATGCTAAGCAATTCCTTTCTGTGCTTAGCAGAATGTTGTGCTTATAGCAGCTCCACTTGGAACCAGATGGTATGAATTCCCCCCGCGGCCTGGAAGTGGAATCGTTCACTTTCGAAATGGACATTTCCTGTCCTGTCACACTTGTCTGCAATCACTTTGTACTTTGAACCTGAGGGAATGAATACAGTGGGGCAACACGGGAAATGAACATTGCAAAAACAAGTCTAGCATACTTGTCTCTAATGGACCTTAAAGAGGAAGTTCAGTGGTGAGAGAAGTCTGCGTCATTTTTCATTTGATCTAGATTCCATATTGTAAAATCAAACAAAATAGTGATTTTTAAGAGCTATTTTTTTACCACGTCGATTTGTTTGTAGTCTTGGTTCCAAGACGTTACTGTCTGATACTTGTCATCAACAGAGGGCGCAATTTACAGGCTGTCACCGGCGGCGGGCGAGCGCGCGATCAATCACGGAGTTACAGTAACGTCTTGGATATTTCTACTTTTGAGGGCGGGACCCGACTATGGAAATCGTGGCTAAACATGCATCATTCATATCACGTGACTGGTCTGACCTCCATGGTTAAGTTTGACCGATTGCCCCAATTATGCAAAATGCGCCTGCGGTCGACGCGACGTGTAATATAATACCGTTTGAAAAAAAACGTGGATGTACTACTGTGTACAAAAGCCAAGTGTACGTACAATGTACATGTATTATGTACAATGTACATATCCACATATGAACACTGTGGATACATGTATAGTGTACGTATACGTACTTGAACTTCAAGTTTGAATAACTTGAGTTTCTGATCTTTCTTGCTACGTCCCAGAATGAGATAATGACAAATTACCTGCAGGTGTGCACTTTAATCTGGGATGTTAATTAGCCAATGTGAATGAATAAATGCAGAATAGTAAAAATTTTTAATTATTTTTTATCAAAGATTGATTTTTGCCAGTCTTGTTTAATTACATGTACAAACATGTGGTGCCTTTTTTTGCAGCCAGCCATGGCTTGGATATTTCAGTCCAGTTATATGCATGCACAATAAATTTACAGGACGGTCTTTGGTCAACTTTTGACTGAAAAACGTTTTTACTCACTTTGTCTTCAAGGTGGAGCTTAAATTTATCATTGTCTTAATTATTTATATTTCTCCCAATAAAAATTTCCTCCACTAAATACATTACATTCCTACATGTGTATAGTAATCCATGTATACTAATATTTAAAAAAGTGAACATGAAGAAGAGAAGTCTGAAATAGCAAGCCCAGCAAACCACTTAAATGCAGTGGATTTAAAATCAAAGTAGATGGTTAACTTCACTCATTTATTTTATTTCTTGAGGTAAACATAATTTTTCACTGGATAAAATGTATTTCTGTAAAGATTTTAAACCATTATTGTAAATTTACATTTATGTTAACATATACTTTACCATTGAAGGTTAGAACTGCCACAGAGTTCATCAGAAATATGAAACACACCATTTGTTACATCTCTTTTTTCATGTATTTTCAATTTCCATCCTGAAAAATTATATTGGCAGATGTACCGGTCATTTACTACTCAGTGTAAAAAAATCGACATTACATGTACATGTACATGTGGCATTTTAAAAAAAATGTATAATACATTTACTTATACAAACTGGCTGGGACGTCCTCCATTCTAAAGTGTTTTTTAAGTTTATCACCTCACATGTTTATACACCAGTGTTCTAGCTTATACAGTGTACATGCACAATATATAATGTTCATGTCATCGGGTAATACCTTCTCATAAATTGTTACCTTCACTCAAGCGCGCCTCCATGATTTGATTATGACATGTGTGGAGACCGGTAAAAGGGGGGGGGGGGGGGGGGGAGGGGTTATCATGAAATTCCAAAACCAACCAACTGAAAATTTCGAAGGGGGGGGGGGGGATTGGACACTACGCTGTCTATTACACATGTATTAATTATGGTCCATACACAAACCCAAATTTAACCCTCTTTCCGACCATTCTACTGTAATTTCCATGTGAAATGTTTAATACCTCCTGGTCTATTTTAATTGTTTTCTTCTGTCTGGTTTTATTGTCTAGGGGTGATCTTGTCATAAAATGTGTGGGTGGAGATATATTCCCCATCCCTACAACCCCGAAATCTATGTTTTTGCCTTCACTTATCAACACCTCTTCTTGTCGACAATTGTTTGGGGATTATATTTAACTATAAAAGTTGGGCTATTATGTACGCCGTATGTATCACCATTTGTTAATCCTTTCTGATATGTTTTTCTTTGTATAAAAATTGTTGTTTAAAAAAAAAATTGAAAATGATCAATAAATCAATTGTGATGTAGTTCTTTTAACCAATATCTGTACACCGACTACTGCATTCTATTACATGTGGAATAGTAAGCACGTAAACACACTGGCTGTCATCAAAGGTTATAGTTCTAAATTTACATTCGGAAGTATTAAAATATACCTCACATGTTCACTCATCATCCGCACAAATATTTCGTATAGGCCTACACTTTATTTAATGTCTAAATAAACTTCAGCTGCACTACAGATACTTCGCGGATTTTAACGACACGTACGTCGTGCCACGTCAACTTAAAAAATATTTCCCACAGACATGACAGACTGGGTCACGCCACTGATCTCTACTACATGTAGAGATCAGTGGGTCACGCGGATCGCGCAATCCTTCATCCAAAACAATACAACGGTCGACGCGTCGGGCCCGGGCGCGGTGAATTCAAATTTCCGGACAACACAACACACATACACAAAAAACCGCACCTAGAGGGTGATGACCGCACCATGTCCTATTTAATCGTGCATGCTCGCCAAGTTATGAATAATTCATTTGTCAAGGTCAAACTCAATCGCTGATTGGCTCCCCCGGAAAGTCGGGGGAGAATGTCGAAAAAGTAATGAAAAAGTTAAGACCCGCGGACAGAAATATCCAAGACCTTCGTACGTGGAAGTGAAGAACCGAGCAAAGAACAGTAGAATCGATTCTTGTCAGAGCGCGTAATATATAAAACATTATCGAATACAATCAGAATCGATTTACTGAGAAACAGCGCCCTCGTTCGGAAGGAAAAAAAGGAACACGAAGGTCTTGGAACCAAGACTAATTTGTTTGCTGCCCGCAGCGACGACTTTTACAAATGGCATCAGCGGGCTGTGTGCTGCGCTAGAGGGGACTTGATAAAAATAGCTCTCAAATGTCACTTTTTTGGTATTGTTTGATTTTACAATACGCAGTCTACATAAAAATAAAGAATGATGCAGACTTCTCTCAGCAATCAACATGATCTTTAAAACGTAGTGGCAGATTGAATGTTCCATTCCACGAGGCGAAGCCGAGTGGAATGGAACATTCTATTTGTCACCGAATGAAATTATTCTTTCCATTGCACGAATGTGAAACATTCATTATTTGTTTTATACAACGCCTGAATAGATCCTCGACAGATTGCATGCATGGATTTCTTTGTGTACAACGTGCCGTTTACCTTCTCAGTCCCGCATAAAACCGCGACAAAGTCAAAAAGTTGTCCAGTTCGGAATCAGTTAAAGCCTCAATTGTTGTTCCTGTGTGTCTCGTAAATTCATCTAATCGTTTGACAGCGTATTTATTTTGTGTCTTGGTGTTAGCAGCGTCAGCATCACCTATACGAGTTCCGATATTGCATCGTCTGTTTAGGAGAACCATAAACCACGGTTCGGGAACATCGTCCGCCATTTTGTGTGAAATGACAGCCTAGACTGGTTTCCGGTCCCGATATGTATATAATATACATTTGAAGTCCGAAGGACAATGGAGGGGTACCGGGAACCAGTCCAATGACAGCCGTGTTGTAGCGGCGGGGAAGTTCTATCAAACGCGTTACCGTTTAATAGAACCATGTGATAGAACCTTTTTTGACGGTGCGGGTTCGCGTCGTGCTTTGGGATGAATAATTAAATGCACGTGATCGACGATCCACCAATCGAATGGCGGGGATTTATTCAGGCGTTGTATAATATTTGCCGGCACGCTATAAAACACTAACCCCCAAATATATTTATTTCTGAAAATTACAGCAAAAGCAAATGGTGTACACTATCTTTAAGAAAGCAACTGTTGGTTCACAGGCTGAGTCTCACGTTAATAGATCCTCTTCAGAGCAGTGAACCAGCTTTATATCCCTCGATATATCGAGAACTGGATCTGTGAGAAACAAACCGGCCCCTTGGAACTTTGGTACTGTGGCCCACACACACAAGTGTGTAAATACCGGCAATCGCGTCCTCCTATTGTCCCTCTTTTGTTTGCACTTCCCGTATATGCTTTGTACACGATTTTCAATCGTGGACGTTCGGTAAATCGTGGACCCTTTGTCTACGCCCTAACCCTTTTGTCCCTAGTCCACGATTGCCGGTATTTACAAACGCACACAGACACAACTTAAAAACTCACTTCAAACCCAAATCAAAGTAACTAAATAAATGTGACCCGCTCTGCAAAAAGGGCACTTATGTTGCAAAATTTGAAAATAGTGTTTTATATATAGCTGGAAAGGCCATCTTATAAGCTTTCATATGGTATATGTCTGAGGTCTCCAGCATTTTGCAATCACGAGATATTTAGAAATTTGCATGTTTGTTTTCAGGAATTTCTTGAAATGACTTAAGGAGAAACAAGCCAATTAAAAAATCAAAAAGCAAAGCAATAGATGGAAGCACTCGACAAAAACACATTCTTTTTCCAACTTTATTAACTGAAATCAAAGATTTTGGTTATGAAATAGAATAATATAGGTATCAAAGATGCAATAAATTCCCTCCCTTCAAAATCACTTGTTTGAAGAATTGTTCACCCTCTTCACATTGAACGGCCCATAACTCGTAAAAGCATACAGCGACTTATGTGCCCTTTTTGCAGAGCAGGTCACAAATAAGCTTACCGGTAATAATTAAAATGAAAGTATCAACATTTGGTGAAGTTACGCCTGGTATGGTACATATAACTTCATTTTACGTGTACCAATTTTGAAAGTCAGAAAATTAGATTTCCAACGATCTGTCAAGTGAGATTCCTGTAAAACAAGTTATAGATGACAACAAAACATGTTTAAATTAAAATGTAAGCTAGTACTTTTTTCAAGTGAAAGATAACATGTGGATGCCATAAAAAAAGGTGGGCATTTTAAAATAATGTTACAATTACATGTAGAAAGTAAACTTGTGGTAAATGCTGCAGTGGCCTTTATTTAACATTTGTAAAAATTAACATTTTTCTACAAGAGTTACAAACAATGGAGCTCAAACTAACTAGTTATGGAAAATCCTGGAATTTAAACCTCATGGAAAATCATGGAAAAGGCATAGTGGAATTGTGTTGTTTTACAAGAAGTTTTAAAAACATTTTCTTTTTTTTAAGTTATGGAAAAAAATCAAGGAATCTTGAACGACCCACACATGATGATGCATAATAATTGGCAGTCAGTCTGTCAGAAATTGTAATAGAACAAATTATTCAAAGCAAGTTTTTTAAATGGAAACTTCCTTTCAGATTCTCTTGTTATTCTCTTGTCCGTAACCTAAGGAAACGGGTTCGGATTCTTCCATTTAAACACGGGTGTGCCGAATTCTCAAAACGTAAAACACTGTCTCTTCTTCCCTTGCCCCTCCCCAAAGGCAAAAAGTATAATCTTACATTAAAGGGCCTATTTGTCTGAAAAGTCTTCATGCCTGAAGCATAGTCATAACTGTGCAGTCTCTTAACACAGTTTGTCTTGAATTTCAAATTGCTGGGGCTTATTGAAACCTTTGATAACTTCTCAAGGCAGGACCTTCAATTATAACGTACCAAATGAATTGGACGCTAACTCTTCAGCCCAATGATGATGAGAGGAATGACCAACAGAAGGAAGGGACTGCTTTGAAGGAAGATGGGAGCAACTTCGGAGGCGGGAATGCTGACGAGACGGCATCAATCCCAGAACGTGATAATTGGACCAACAAATTGGACTTTCTGCTGTCGTGCATCGGATATGCGGTCGGCCTGGGGAATATATGGCGATTTCCATATCTCTGCTACAAAAACGGTGGTGGTGAGTGGTGTGAATTTTAGTTGTGTCTAATCATCTGACCACCCCTTAAAGACTACTTTTTTTGAATTTTTCAAATGTAACTGTTCTGGGATTGCATGCTATGTCACTCTTGAAAAGACAGGTGCTGTGTCTAGCTGTGCTTTTTAGGTGATTATTAATTTTCCAGATTTACCAAAGTTATTAGCTTTCCAATGAGAAATTGAACGACATTGAACATTAGTAATCAATTAATTTTTATTTAATTATCTATTTTAATAAATTCTATTTTTCGTAAAAAACACATATTTGTTGTGTGATAATTTGAAGAAGGCACAAATCTGTTATCTACCAAGTACAGGCATAGCAACTATAAACTGAAAAACATTTTGTATAATTAAAAAGTCGTGAGAATGTTTGATGGAAGTTGATGAAGTTACTTTTGTCCCAATAATGAAAAGTGCAGGCTTTCAGGCTTATTTGAAAAATTAAAACTTTTTAAACTTGTCTCTATAAAGCTATAACCAATGGCTTTAAAATATGACCTGCTAATACGAGCGTGACCAGAAACTTGATTGAAAAGAACATGAGATAAACCTTAAAGATATACTGTCCGTGCTCGATCATGAACAAACTTGATTTTGTTTTCTTTAGTATTTTCTTTGTAGATGATTTTTTTAAACAACCCCCCCCCCCCCCCTTATGTTTGCTATTTTGGGCATCTGCAACCCTTTACGGCTTTTATTCTTTGTTGCTATTCTAATGCAAACGAAGACTACTAGCCCCAATTATTGTCGCGTCGCAAATTATTTGATATTTCTGTAACGTAAATGGTCGATAACCAAAATATGGTTGGGTTTTCTCGTTTAATGTCTCATTAAAAAGTGAATCTTATGATTTTGGGGGGTGAAGATCAAAAGGATCATGTATTGTTTATGCCTTGGGTGTTCTGATATTTGGTTCTTGGGATATATGAATGTTTAAAACTTCTGATTTTTCACTGAGTTTAAGGAAGGCAGCTATTATAAGCTTCAAAATTGTAATTCCCCTTACTTTTGCCTTTTTTGACAATTTTAAATTTCCAACAATTGTGTCTCTGTCACCCCCCCCCCCCCCCCCCCCAAATATATATATATATTCCCTGTTCAAACCCCACGAAATTTGGTACATTTTCATTTTGGACCATCCTCCATCGATACAACTCATTTTCGACAATAAAATTCTCAATATTTAAAGAGGTTCTGCGTTAAGCCGACCGTCAAACGGTCGCCCTTATGCCACCGGTCAACCTAAGGCCTGAAAAAATTTCAAAAACGGTCGACCTAATCGCGAATTAGTATGTATATAACTAAAATTGCACAGAATAGTTTTTGAAACAAACTTTTGAAATTTATGTAGGCCCTATAAGTTTGTCCACAAAACTTGCAAACGGGGTGAGTGGAGGTGATTTGTTTTTACGATTCCTCGTTTTGTTTTGTTCTCCTTTTTTTTTTTGCTCAGGGGAGTTGGTGGCACGGTGGCAAATTTTTGAGAATGCTACAACCCTCCCCCTCTCCTGGTTTACAGCCCCAACCAATAAACGGTTAATTTTACCCTTGCAGGTGCCTTCTTGGTCCCCTACTTTCTCTGTCTCCTGGTGTCAGGCATTCCCATGTTTCTCCTCGAGGTCACCCTGGGTCAGTTCATGGCCAGGGGTTGCATCATGAGCTGGCAGATATGTCCGCTCTTCCAAGGTAGGATAACATAGTTGTCAGGACCAGGTGCGGCGGAACTCTTTTGAAAGTGGGGGGGGGGGGGGGGGGGCAGGGGGGCAAAGCAGTGCCGCTACTGGCTGGCTGCTGCCCTTTTCTATGTTTTTTTTCCTTGTGCGGAACTGCCAAAAGTGTGAGGGGGGGGGGCATTTTCCCAAGTGGGAAAAGGGGGGGGGGGGGGTGCCCCTCGCCCCCCTCTGTTCCACCGCCTGGTCAGGACAACACACCACTTGTTGGGGCCAAAAATATTGTGGGGGGAATTCGCATGACTCAACGTTCCTGTTTGAATTTGCCCGACAATACAAATAACAAATTCCCACAACGCGGCCACTGTGTACCCACCTCCTTATTTCGTGATGAGGCAAACCAAACCGAACCTAATCAAATTAGCATCATGGCTTTTTTAAGTTTTCTTTTTTAAGTGCACTTAAAATGCCACTTTTATCCAATGCATATACAAACCATCTGCATGTATATGTCCCAAAAGGGCTGTGAATGTCTGTATAGGCTAACTTTTACAAATTTGACAAGAGCATGTTAACATTAAACTAAAAAAAAACATTCCCAGCTTATTCTAACCTTTAATCTTTGTGAGTTGGTGGTGCCATATTTTAAGCCACTAATAAAATATGTTTTGTATAGGTAACGTTTAACCAGTTCCATCCAGTTCAAACCGGTCAAACAATCCAAAGTACAGTATAAATTAGAATATTTCATTTATGGCCAACGTGCCCGGTTAAAAGCGGTCACTGACAACTCAAATCGTATAGAATGTCTTATCAGTTTGTTGTTTGCTTGAGGCCTTCATCAGGCTATCAAAGCAATGTATGTGAAATCATTATATATTAAAGATATACTGTCTGCGCCCCTCAACAAATTTGATTTGTTTTTCTTCTAAGTACTTTCTTCTTACATGTCTTTTTTTATTGAAAAAAAACCCACCTAATTTCTGCTGTTTTGGGCACCCGCAAGGCCGCAACCCTCCTAAAACAAACGTTCTGCTCTTGGTTACTTTCTTGCTTCTAATGCACATGAGACTGCACGGTGGACATGAACAAATTATGGAAGGTTTGTGTGGTTCTGAGAAGAACCGGTTGTTTTGACTCAGTTAAAACTAGGGTTGTTGTCGACAGGCCTTTTGTCGACAATGTTGGCGACAATGGCAGTTTTCCGACATATCGACACAGATGACTCATTGTCGACAATAAAAAGGTGGTTCTCGAACCACGCGTCTCGCCTGCTTTAGTTTTGTGATTACCCGGGAAGAATGCAGGGGCACTGATAACGGTGTAAAATTGTATTTTGCGCAATATTTAGACGGTGGTATTTACTACTGGAAATACGTCTATGTTTCGCGGGTCAGATTTTTGTTTTGTAATCACTTTTATAAGAGTTGTTCATGCAACAAAAACACGTATAATGTGTTGTAATTAGTGAGTAGTGATTACAAAATAAAAAAAATTGCCGCTTATCCCTGACATCTGACCCGCGAAACATAGACTTATTTCCAGTACTAATTAAATACCACCGTCTAAATAATGCGCAAAATACGCTGTAAGAGTCTTTAGGCTGGCGCCGCAGCCAGTGGCCTTGTGAACCTATCAGATGATCGCCAGGTACAATTCTCTACCTCGCGACACATTATCGCCAGTGCTGCGCGCCGTGCCACAGTACATCAAAATGGATCAACAGAACATACTTCAACCAGATGCGATTGGAAATACGACTGGTGAACACGGTCCGCCATTTTGTGGAGTCAAAAATTTGGTTCTACAAAATGGCGGACCGTTATTTGTCACGAAATTAAACAAAAACCACGCAATTTGAATGGATAGTTATGTGAATCTTTATATTCTACTTTTAAAAAAGCTTCCCAACCATATCAATTTCAGTTTTATAGCCCAAATCGCAAAATCCAAAGCAATGTGTCCCTTTAAGTAGACCAAAAAACTTTTTAGGCTTACGCACCGTTTTAGGCCTGTGCATATTGGGCGAACGGGGCGCTGTTCATAGGGGCAGACAAAATTTGTTGTTTCCCTCGGACAGGACAAATTGGAAAAGAGGGTGGGTCGGTCGGGAATTTTTTTTTCGAATTCACGCTCACCTGGGCGTATTTAGACCCACACATTGAACGAACCACCTGGCTTAACACTTTTTGAGACACAAAGGCTGAGTTATGTTTTTATTGATGTTTAAAAAAAAACAGCCGACCCCGAATCTGTCGATTTTTAACGGTCCGTCCGTTCGAGGGCGACACAACAATTTGTTTTGGCTTATATGACCAGAATACCGTACGTGTGCACGACTACTTGCAATGGACGAATTACTTTTCCCATCGATTTTGTACTTTTTTTTAAATGTTTCTAAATTTCAAAAGATTATCCTCTTCGGTATGAAAATAAATCTTGACCTCAAACCTAAACGCGGCTCTACTGCATCGGTGCAAAAACGCAGCCAACCTAATTAATCCGACTAAAAATTTCGATTCTGAAACAACAAAGTTCAAAATCAGTCTTAGAGTGCCGGATGCCGTTTTTCAACGATTTTTTACCATTCTAAATGTCCGGGAAAGTCAGTTTATTAAACAAATGAAAGATATCAACCCCTCAACTCTAACCTAAAGACGCTTTGAATAAAACAGTGCAGAACCAGTGGCCCAACTCGATCATTCAAATTAAAGAAGGATTTTCGGTTAAAAAGCTGAAATCAGTCAAAAAAAGGCAGAAAGTTCATATTTTTCTCAATTCAATTGAAAGAACGACCCCTGACTTCCAACCTAAAGACGGCCCGAATGAAACGGTGCAGAAACAGTACAGTAGCCTATAAGTCAAATTAAAGACGGATTTTCACCTGCGGTTAAAAAAAGCTGAAACAAAAACCTTAACATCGGTCTTAGAGTAGGCCAAGCGGCCGGAATGCCGTTTCACGACGATTTTGTACCATTCTAAATATCCGAACAATTATTTTTATATTAAACACATTAAAAGATCAACCTTCGACCTCCAACCTAACTGCTGCCCTGAATACAACGGTGCAGAAACAGTCATCCCAATTCAAATTTAAGACGGATTTTCGGATAACAAAATAAAAACCTGTCATAAAAAGGCAGAATTCCATTCCCTCAAATTTTGTAAAATAAGACAATGTTAGTGCCCCACCGCGCGGCCCACCCATCTAGCGGGTGCCGCGCGAAGCGCGGCATCCCGCTAGTTCATAACAAGACCACTGCCCTGACTTCTCACAAAACAACCGCGCGTCATACATACTCATGCATAATTCAGACGACCATTTTCTACAACCGCCGGGTGCCCCGACTTCTCTCGATCCTAGCGATGAATACAAGATGGCGTCCTCCATGTAAAGACGTTTTGGAAGGTTTTGGAGCATTTGTCATTTTTGAAAACTTCACAGCCGGACGAATTCAGCATTTAGTAAGCCTTGTTATATACTGTAGAAATTGCAACATCTCAGGAATACAATGATGTATATAAAAGTGTTCAGCGATAAGAATTTGGGGAGATATTTGAAATCAAAGTCGGCCGGTTGTAAAACTCAGCGTGTAGGGCTGCCGTTGGAGTAGGGCTGTAATGGTGACAGTAAAAAGCCAGAAGTTAAAAAAGCAACCATTTACAGCCCTATTTGTAGGGCTAGGGCGGACCCCGATTAATTGTAACCCACAAGTGAAACCATTAGATAAGGTCTGACTCTAAGGCTAGTGGTATAATGCAGCCCTCTACTATAGCAGATTAAACCTCATATTACCCCGTACCATTTCTGTGGAGGTGGGAGCAATTAATACTGGCCTTATTTGTCTATCCTTATTTATTTTCTATTGTTTTCTGTGAAACATTCCTCAGAAATTGGAACACTTGGCTGTTTTCTCGAGCAGAGGACTTAGAAAAGGGATGGGATAGGGGACAAATTGTAAAAGAGCAAGTTCAGAGATTTCTTGACATGAGCTGTACAAAATATGAATGTCTGAATTTAATTTTTTTATGTGGACACTTGGTTCAAAACAAAAAAAATGCTATTTTTTTTTAATTGACAAAACGACCTGATCCAATTTGATAGATTTGTTTTTGTTTTTCAGAAATGTTTTCACTTTTTCAGCATTTGTGAATAAATTTGCCTTGTTTTGATTCCAAAATAGTGCACTCACTCTGCCCTACACAGGGTGGTCAAAAAAAAAACACACTGGAACGGCCTATTTTCAGTAAAATTGTATTTCGTCAAACAATCCACAAGGGAAACTGACTAGGTAAATTTGAATACATTTTCAACAAAGTTAACAAAGAAACTGGCAGGAGCGGGATTCAAATTCCGCTCCTGCCAGTTTCTTTGGTCACTTTGAAAATAACATTTTATTTGACAGTTTATTTTATTAAATTGCACATTCGATTGACTTATTACGCAGCATTAATCCCTTCCAGCAATAAGGTCAATAAGCCTATTCATTGCCTTCACGCTTCTGTTGATGGCCTGTCCAATTGACCCCCGACTTTGTTCCAGAAAAAAGGCCACTGGAATGAAAACTATACCGAATCGGGTGAATTTTGTATCATTTTGCATCTAGAAAGATTCGCCGTCCATCCAAACTAGTTTTTTCTGGTCAGATGGTACTGAAAATAGGCCGTTCCGGTTTTGTTTACCACCCTGTATACATATATCAGGTTTAACGAGGTTATCATTAACAGTATCAAAGATTATACAAGGCATTTCGTCCTTACAGTCCCTGTAGTATCATAAAACAGCCGTTGACTCTGTTGCCATAATTTACTTCTTAAGTTCCGTTCCTCCAAGCACTGCGGACTTTGTAGTTTTTGTAAATTTGAAGTTCAGTCAAGTTAAATCAAATAGAGCCACTGTGGCGACAAGCGATTCCAAAGGTAACTATGTTATCAATATTTATCATTTATCAATTTATCAATTTATTTATGTATTTTAAGTTTATTTCTCTTCCAGCTGTTTTTTCTTAACCCTAACAGTCCTAAATCCTCCAATTTCAATATTTTTTTTCACACCACCTAGCGAGTTATTGAGTTAAATATTCCTCCGTCCCCAGAAATGTCATCCTTGGTTTTTTCACCCCCTCCCTTCCCCTATGTTTGTTTTAGTTATTCTCCCACCCCACCCCGGTAAATTTTTGTTCTCATTTAATATTTTGTTTCGTTTTAATATATTTACATATTTGTTAATTTTTAATATAGCTGTTGGATCGGATGTGGTTAATAAAAAAAAAATTGAAATATAATTGCTGGTGGTTTCTTAAGGGTATAGTATGGCTTTGGTAATGACTTAAAAAAGATAAGTCTCAATGGGGCCAATTTCATAAAGCTGTTAAGCACAAAAATGTGCTTAGCATGAAAATGTCTTACTTAGTAAAAACAGGTTACCAGCCAAAAGTCCATGTAATTTTCATGCTAAGCAAGCAACAGCTTGAATGTCAGTCAAAAGCAATATTCCACACATGGAAATCTGGTTGGTAATCCAGTTTTTATCACGGAAGCATTTGCATGCTAAGCAAATGTTTGTGCTTAACAGCTTTATGAAATTGCCCCTGGAAGCTCACAGTTTTTAGATGACACCAGTACCAATCTTCCAGAGAAGAATTCCCGTCTGTCATTTTTGAGAAAATTGTATCTTGAGACCTCCAAAATCACTGTGGCCCATTTCAATTTCAACAATTGAAATTAACAAATAGGCCTATGAACGTGCACAAACGGAATGGCTGTTCACTATTTTCTCTTGTAGTGCATACCCTTGTGTAATTGAGTGGGCTTTTCGGATAGATTCTTGCCAAACAGGTTTTTTCTACTTAGTACATCATAAAATTATCAACAAATTTTGTTGGCATTTTTTTGGCGGCCATCTTGAAATCTGATGTCAAAAAGCTCTATTTTGCTCAATAATTTGCTTTTCTTTTCCATATTTCTTAGTGAAAATAATTTGTTGTGTGCTCTGACAACACTTTAATATATTAAATCAACAACTCATAACCCAAGATGGTTCCTGAATTCAAAATGGCTGCCATATCATTACCAAGGTAGCTGCCAAATTCAAAATGGCGGCAAATGTTAGTAGTTTTAACATGTAAAATTAAGATTTGTCTAAATAATTTATATTTCTTTACCTCATTACTTTGTTATGATCAATGATCTCAATCAAATATGTACATTACATTGATTAAAATATGCTTCAAGATGGCTACCAAGCTCAAAATGGCTGCCACGTGCTTTTTATATATTTCAGCACTTGATCTTGATTTAATATAGGCTGGTTGTTCAATGTGATATATTTTCAAACTTTCTTGGGTTATGAGTTGTTGATTTAATATATTAAAAAGTTGTCAAAGCACACACAAAATTATTTTTACAAAGAAATATGGAAAAGAAAAGCAAATGATTGAGCAAAAAAGAGCTTTTTGACATCAGATTTCAAGATGGCCACCATTATACCAAGATGGCCGCCACAAAAATGCCAACAACAATTTTTGATAATTGTATGATGTACTAAGTAGAAAACACCTGTTTGGCAAGAATCTATCCGAAAAACCCACTCAACTAGATATTGTGACATATTGACGTGGACAACGGATTAAGCTCAAACTTTCACAGGTTTGTTTTTTATGTACATGTGATTAAGTTAAATCACAAAGTGTGAACACTACAGTGCAAGATCGTGTTGTCAGCTCTGCCAATGCTATAATGACTTATTGTGTAGGTAGTAATATGGGGGTGCTGTTCAAAACACGCAAGTGTGTAAATACCGGCAATCGTGGACTCCCTTTTGTCCCTCTTTTGTTTGGTACTTTAACTTTTTCGGAAGGCCTCCCGTATGTTTTGTACACGATTTTTAATTGTAGACGTTCGGTCAATCGTGGACCCTTTGTCTACGCCCTAACCCTTTTGTCTCTAGTCCACGATTGCCGGTATTTACACACTCAGGTATACCATAATAATATTGACGCGCAGCTATGGACATTATGCATAACTTAATTATTGCCGTTTTAAATTTGCATTTTGGTATTTTCGTTTGGAAATCAAGTTTTTCAAGAATTTCAAGTTTTTGCTGGTGAAATTTCTGAAACTTTTTCGGAAGGCCGCTCATATGTTTTGCACACGATTTTCAATCGTGGACATTTGGTCAATCGTGGACCCTTTGTCTTCGCCCCAAATTGTTTCTCCCGAGTCCCACGATTGCCTGTATTTACACGTGCACCCATACACACAATTGTGGGAACATACACTGGCCATGCGATAGACGTCGTGGGGACCAAAATCATTGTGGGACAGAAATGTCTCCATAACTCGGTCCTAATTTGCCTAACAAATAAAAATGCCCCCACTACGCGGTCGATGCCTACCCACATACATGTATGCACCCAAATGGGATACTTCTATCCTGTAGACTTTACTTTCCTTCTTTTATTCTCCTTTGTCCCTATTAAAATCTCAAACTCCATAGCCTCAACTTTGTGGGGTACCTGGATTTCTAAAGACTCCCTCGTGGGGTACCATTGTCCCCCGTTCTGCTCAGTACCCATAACCCTTTCGCTACCAGGAGAAATAATGCACTAGGCCGATAAGATCTAACACATTATGATAACAGGATGGACCCGCCAATCCCCCCCCCCCCCCCCCCCCCGTTCAAGGTTGCGTGAAATTGGGTGTGCAGGCAAACCGACTAATTATTCCCACCCCTTTCAACATTGCATTGGGGGAGGGAGGTATGGGGGAGGGAGTGGGGAGGAGAGGGGAGGGGGGAGGGAGGATGAGGGGAGGGGGAGGTAGGAGTGGGGGAGGGCGAGGGGGAGGAGGGGGTTTCAAACTACGGTGCACAGTACAGATGCGAGATCGACTTTTGTTTCGATAGGGGGCGCTATTCACATTTTCGCCAAATACAAGATGAGCTTGGTGCCAAAAGGAGCCGCGGTAAGGAAGTGGCGTGGAACTTTGGTGCCAAGCGGAGCCCATGGTAGTGAAAGGGTTAAAAAGACTTCAAGTTACACTGCTTTTTCATAGGTGTTGTTCTCATTCTTGTACTCACATGCACATTTGTTTTGCTTGTACTCCAATTGGCTTGTAGCACTAAACTGCTGAATACAGAATACCTTACTGCTCAATGAAGTTCATCATGACAAGACAGTCAATTCCGGATCCAAGTTTGACGCCAAAGAATTAGAGTCCAACAAACCTCCATAAAATAACCTCTAGACTAAACTAAAATATAATCTAGACTTGATAGCATTCTAGCTCAAACGTATACTTGATTCCAGATTCCAAGGTACTTTTAAAAATTCTTGGCCATGTCTGGATGTGCGTCTGAGACCAAAAGGATATAAAAGTTTGCCGGAGTCCAGGGTTAAGTTTCAGGGGCGGATCTAGCCTTTCATTTAGGGAGGGGTTTTACCATTCCCCCACAAAACGTGGAACGTGCCATGCGAAAGGCACGTTCCCACTACGGATCCAGGGGCATCCCTCCCCTCCCCCCCCCCCCCCCCCCCCCCCCCCGCCTGGAAAAATTTGAAATCCGGGTGTTTTTTCCTGCAATCTAAGGCATCTCGGGCACCGTTTGAAGCTGCATATTTTTTGTTTTTTAATTTGCTCATATTGGGCTTAAAAATTGCTTATCCCAACTTTGCTCGGCAGCCCAAGAGGGGGATTGCAACCCCCACAACCACCCCTCTACTGATCCGCCACTGAGTTTTGTCCGGACTTGAGTCTGTTCCAGTTATACTTATAGACTTAAAGGTATGATATGTAAACCGGCTCTGGCAAAACCCGACGCTTCTCGGCATTTCCCATTACGCGGTATAGTGGCCCGCATAACGTTAAAAATGGCATTATTATACCAAAACCCCAATATTGAAATTTCACCGAAGTGTTGGGTTTTACTAGAGTTGCAGTCACAAATTTCACTATTGGGGTTTTGGTATCACTGATGCCATTTTTTAATGTTGCGGGCGAGAAGCGTTGGGTTTTGCCAGAGCCG
Organism: Hippasteria phrygiana; assembly: GCA_037893225.1. Lineage (NCBI taxonomy): Eukaryota > Metazoa > Echinodermata > Asteroidea > Valvatida > Goniasteridae > Hippasteria > Hippasteria phrygiana. The sequence goes on along the minus strand of JAZGUH010001064.1, from coordinate 69,186 downwards.
GTCAATGGTAGAGCAGTGTTTATACTTCCTATGACACAAAATAACAAACCTGTTGAAAGTTTGAGCTGACTTCAGAGTTAGCCACGAGAAAATAGTGAAGGCCTTCCTGTTTTATTAGTGATTTTGTGAACCTTCATAGGTGCTTATTTTGATTATTGAAATCAAAATGATGAGCCATTAGAGGCGTTTATGTATACAATTTTCTCGAAGATGACTGCATTTCAGACAGAAATATTTCTCAGAAGTATGAGTACTGGTAACATTTTCATAAACATGATAAACAGTAAGATTTCAAATTGAAACTAATCAAATTTCTATTTTTGACTAACGTTAAATGTTACTTTTTTGCCGATATTACATTCAACACTACCCAATAAAATGAATGAACTCGCCATCAATAAGGATGGCATTTCTCTCTCTTTCTCTACAGGCATTGGCTATGCTACAACAGTGGTCGTGACATTCTGCAATCAATACTACATCGTCATTCTGGCATGGGCTCTGTACTACTTCTTCAAGTCATTTACGTTCGGGGAGCTCCCTTGGGCAACATGTGGAAATCCCTGGAACACGGAGTTTTGCATTGAATCCAAGAATGAGGTGATTGTTGCTGACATGCAGGAGTTTTATCTCAAATACACGCTGAAACATTTTTCTCAGTTGGTTAATATCAGAATGTTTTAAGTCATTTTAGTAGAAAATAATCATAAGGTTGTTTTTTTGGCATTCGAATGATATATTTTCAGATTTTATTTGTTTTCAAAGTGAAGAAATAGAACTGGTAGGAGCGGGATTTTAAACCTGCAACCTACGGCACTCTACCAACTGAGATATCTTGCCCTATGTTGGCAGTCTCCCAAATTTTCAGTGTCTTTTATTTTATTTGCATCATAGTATTTTATCCTGTTCATATAGGCCTACATGCAGCAATGCTTTTCTTCGCTATGTTACTGGACTTTTGTAGAACGATTAAACATATGAATTTGTTGTGTTCACTTAAGCTCAAACCTCTGTGCGGGGCCCATTTCCGGGCAAAAATCCGCGTAAAATGACCCATTTTTCGACGTTTCGAGTCATAGTTTGATAACCATGCGGTCTTTTTCACCGGGTTAAACGGTTCTATACGATTTAACTCTTTGTCGTTCTCGTGATATATATACATATATTTTATCTTGAAAAAAATCCACGTACTTTCGGCTTTGCAAATGTGAACTTTTCATCATTTTTCTGTGTAAACGCACCGATTGAGCGCCCTCGCGTCGACTCTTTTGACTGTAACTCCTTACTGGAGTATCGAATCGTACGGGGTTAAACGGAATCGAATAGCTTAGATCCTCCTCTTTCCTTACATGTAAAACCTGTTATGATTGGTTGAAAAAAACCTACGTACTTTTCACAAAGAAAAAAGTGGCCAATGACAACTTTCGATCGATAAGGCATTGTTCGAGACTTACATCGATCTACCATTGCTTACCACGCGTTACATGATCTTGGACTCTGCTCATCACCCGTTTTACAAGACAGATTTTCTTCGATTTTACTGTAACTAAGACATTTAAAAACTATCCATTAGTGAATCAGTTATCTGGGATTAAAACTGTGTTCTTTTGAGGAGTTAATTTCATTTTGAAATAATGTAAATTTGGAACTGAATACTGTTCATTCAAGGCAGCTACAGAAATTATGTGATGCAAAGAACGTACACTTGTTTATTGGGCCGTACCATTTTGTATGTGGGGAGTATATATATGCATGTACACCCACATACGTATGTCTTTTCAAAAATAATTGAGATTATGTAATGTTTAGAAAATTAAACAATTACTAAACTTAACTATATCTTTGTTTCCTACTTGCAGCTATAAACCAGTGCCTGTGTTTATGCATGCCCTCGTGCAAACATGTTTTGTTTTACCCATTTTGTGAATGGAGTGTGCCGGGCCACATTTCAGGGCCGAACGCACAGCTACACAGGGCCAGCGTTAATCCAATTTAATAACCCCAGACCTCTGTGGTATACTCTACGCGCGAGATTTAAACTGTGAAATTAAGTGAACAAAAGTGGGGTTAACAAATTCATATGTTTGCAAATGTTTCATTTCATTTCATTTACTATATTTCTCAAGATTTTTAAAAAGACAAGATATACTGTAAACAAAATGGCAGTCAAAGAAAACAACAGACAAGAAATGATAAAAAGATGAAACCAAACAGCTCCCAAAGGATTGACCAAAAGAATGAAAGTTTCCCCAAAACTAGTTGTTAAACTTTCCCAACTTCAGGAATGGGCAGTTGGGTAAATTGTGCAAGCTGTCGCTCAGTATTTAGTACATATGAACCAATTCCTGGTAAACAAAAATGTTTAACCCAATTTGTTTTCAGTGTGGTAGGTAAAATTAAAATCAACTCTGACTTTTGTTCTGTTCATGAAAGGGCTCTGGAAATGTTGCTTGCATGAACTACACTCTATTTAATGAAACCAAGGACGCAGACTACACGTACGAGTTTGATTTCAAGGAGGAAATAAACAGCACTGACTACAAGTACAATGTTACTTTCTTGCTCGATTGTGCCAATGCAACAGGAGCGCTGGTGTCGTCTGCTCAGGAATTCTGGGAGTAGGTACCAAGACAAGGGTTGGCATCATCTTCAAAGTAGGAGGGACAGTTTGCAATGATCAAATTCCACAGAGGCCGATTTGGATGATTCACAGTACACTACCAAAAAAGCCAATTTCAAATTTAACGGTCAACAAATTGCAGTCTCGTTTGTCCAATAGTCTTGGTTTAGCTTGAAATTCCAGCTCAAAGCTGGCTCATGACGTGAGATTTGCCGTTTAGAATGTCATGAGCCTTAAGCTGGAATTTTCAAGCTATTCCGAAACTAGTTTTTGGGCCCTAACCCCCAACCCTTAGCCCCCCCCCCCCCCCCCCAACAAAAATAAATAAATAAAAAACATGTTCTATTCTACTTTCTAGGGATGAAAAGGTTGTGGACTTGTAGTGATTCCAGGAGGGGAATGCATCTCCTGAAATTTGAATGTACTTGCACCTTTATAATACAAGTTTACACATTTTGGTTATGTATTACAAAGGATGTACCTAATGGTTCATTCTTTCACTCCAAATGTGTAAATGATCGTAACCCAAGAAAAACAAAGATAAAGTTTGAAAAACAGTCATAAACTTTAATAAGGTGAATAAAAATGGTAACATGGAAAAGATTGTAGAAAAGACTATTTAATTCTATCAATATTTTTTTATTTGAAGAAACAAAGTACTGCAGCAATCAGAAGGGCTTCACGAGATTGGATCGCTGGTCTGGCAACTGGTGCTGTGTCTGTTGTTGGCCTGGGTTCTGGTGTACTTCATTGTATGGAAAGGGGTCAAGAGTTCAGGCAAGGTATATAAATATTCATGAAGCTTGAACGAAATTAATGAATAATGGAATTCATCATCATCATCATCATCATCATCATGTACCTCAGCCGATTGGTCGACCCTGCACTTTTGAGAATGTGGTTTCATTTATCTCGGTCTCCCGGCAACAGGATGAGATCTCCTGTTTTCTGCTCTGTCCAGTCTTCCTCTTGTGCAATAACGGATCCAGTGAGGGGGGCCATAGGGGATGATCCCCCCCCCTTCAAATTTTGACAAAAAGACTAACTGGCCGCAACCCCCTACAATAAAAGAAAATACTTCATGTTGCAATAATTTACAAACATACTATATTGAATCAGTATCTATTTGCTCAAAACCAAACAGCTCCTTTACCCCCCTGCCAAGGCCCGGGGGCCGTCACCCCTCATAACATTCCATTTTGGCTGGTCACCCCGCTTAAACAAATCTTGGATCCGCACCTGTTGTGTCCGGCTGTCATTGATGGTGGCTGGTATGCCAAGAACGGGCTGTAAAGCCAAGAACGGTCTGTGCAGCCAAGCGTAAACACAAATTAGGCACCATACTGAATAGCATGGTCCTATTCATTGCACATGGGAATGAAAGCTTTGTTTGGAAAAGCTCCATCTGTTCATTACACTCCCATTCAGAAACAATATAGTTGAAACACGAATGGATTGAGTATGCGCAGGAATGTGCCTATATGTCAACCGGTCAGGTGGTCTTTTTCAAACTGCGGCTATGGCCGTCGTCCGTATTCAAGAGGTTAATATTGGAATTGGATTCTACAAATTGCGTAAAAATGCACACAATTGTGCTAAATAATACCAGAGTCACAGGCAAAGTTGTAATGGAGTCAATCACAAGTCAATTAACTCACAAGCTACATGGGATGAACAATGACAAAGGAATGCATTTGTTATAATAGTCACAGGCAAAGTCACGCGCGAAGTAACGCGCATAGTGACGCGCGAAGTCACGCGCGAATTCAGTCACGCGTGAAGTCACGCGCGAAGTCACACGCGAATTCAGTCACGCGCGAATTCAGTCACGCGCGAATTCAGTCACGCGCGAAGTCAGTTACGCGCGAAGTCAGTCACGCGCGAAGTCACGCGCGAAGTCACGCGCGAAGTCACGCGCGAAGTCACGCGCGAAGTCACGCGCGAAGTCACGCGCGAAGTCACGCGCGAAGTCAACTCTGCATACAGGCATTGTTTTCTGAATTAATGTGGCTCAAGTCCCCCAAAGACGCATTAGTCCCCCAATTTTGTTTTTGCCTCCGTGCAGTTTTCAAGTCTGCTTGTTGTTGTTTTGTACAGGTTGTGTACTTTACAGCAACCTTCCCCTACGTGGTACTGACCATCATGTTAATCCATGGCCTGACACTACCTGGAGCTGGTACAGGGCTGGTGTTCTATCTCAAACCAGACATGTCACGTCTACAGGATGCTCAGGTACAAACTACAAATGTGTCTAACCACTCGGCTTATATTGTTCAAGAATCAAGCAAAGTTGGGCAGTAATTATGTGAGCAAACCAAGCTTGTGCACAAAACCCAAGCCCCTGGCACGACTGGCATAGAATAAATATGCGCCATTTAATACCTCTAGGTTTGAAATTGAAAGTTTTCCTGAAAGTTTGAAAAATCCTGTGGAGGAAACTTAATAAGCCTTGAAAAAATTTCAGCATAGACACATGAACACAGTTGAAATGAAATAAATGGCATCTAGAATTAATAACATTCGATGCCATGATGAAAATAAAACAATTCCACACCTTCATAATTTAACAGACTAGTCGATCTGTGGAACATGGTGCTGTTCTCTTTCCAATTAATTTTTCAGTGAAACTTTCATTTCTAAAGCACAAACCACATCACACTCTTCACTGTTACTGTGAATTTGGGTTTTTTTCTCCAGGTTTGGGTTGATGCAGGCTCCCAGATATTCTACTCCTTTGCGGTCGGTTTTGGGACATTGACTGCTCTGGGCAGCTACAACAAGTTCAACAATAATTGCTACAGGTAAAGGACATGAGGTTTAGATGCAGGTGAAAGTTGAAGCCAAAAGCTTACATGGAAATTGTTCCTTTAATTGTTCCTGGAGATGTTCTTCTTTTTTTGCAATTGTTCAGTATATCAATAAAATCATACTTCAGAAGTCCTTCCTCATGCATAACCATTTGGACTGTGGTGTATTTAATTTAAAGATAAGATAGTGTGTTACATGATTGGTCATTGTTGCAATTTTCAGAAATGGGCGGATTTGGGGGTTAGTATTTCATAGGAAATATCGTTCCACTGACCTGTTCAAAGTTTTGCGTATTTGGATGGCGAAAAAAACGAGAGAAAAACGGCGCTCGTTTTCAACCGTCGGGCGGGTGATAGCCTTTAGTCAAGGCACGCGTGGCTAGCTACTAGACTCTTGATGCGTGACGCGCTCTGATGAATGCCAGCATGTCCGGGACGTTGCACTCGTCTAGGTAGCCACGCGTGCCTTAACTAAAGGCTACAGGGCAGTTTTCCAACGATTTCCAGCTGGAAATCGTTGGGAAATAATATACATTTCCACTTTTCTTGACGACAGCACACCTGGTGCCATCATTTCACAGGATGATTGAGACTACCATTAACTTACAGTCTAGTAAGGTATTTCGTAATAATTCAGCAAACGAAATTGAGGATTACCAATCGTGTACACTACCTTTAACTGGCAACTACAACAGTATCTTTCTTAAAGGGGCTTAAACTCGGAAGTCATAAACTTATGGTAGTCAGGGATCATGCCCCAATTATACTTTTTTGTCATAAAATCTGTTCCGTCTTGTGTCTCAAGTTGTTGTTTTTCTCGATTTAATTTAGTACCTTCATACGTTTACGGTCCTCAGAGAATTTAGCACATTGTAATTGATATATAATGCACAAACTCATCTCTTTAATTAACCCTAACTACCCCAAGCGTTACAAACTCCAACAGCAGGTTGTGTTGATTTTTGATGGGTTCATCAGGACTTTAGCGCCTTGGCACCATTACTTTACATGGAGCTATGATGCAGCGATACTGCACAGTGTTGGATTTTCACAGGTTGGGGACACTTCCTAGTAAAAATGCCGAGGATTTAGGGGTTAAGAAACCTTTTAGTACCAGAGTTGCACAAAGAATTACAAAAGAAATTACGCTGATTGCATTTGGCTTTCCATTAACCTTGAAATCGTTTTCCCAGGGACACACTGATTGTGACGGTGTTTAACTGCATGACGAGCCTGTATGGTGGTCTGGTGATCTTCTCTGTGCTGGGGTTCATGGCGTACGAGCAAGGGGTGTCCGTTGGGGAGGTTGCTAATAAAGGTAAAGGCCCGAGTTGTGAGTTCAGCATGAGTCACGAGTCAAGTCAAACTTTTTTGGAGTCAAAGGTATAGTCAAGCACCGTTTCAGGTCAAGTAAGATGAGTCGAGTCATTTCATTGTGGTATTTTCATGACAACGGATGAAGGGTCAGGTTTTATCTCCATGATGTGTTACAAAATTGATTTCTTTCACTGACTTGACCAATTAACCCTAACAGTCTCAAATCCTCCAATTTCAATATGTTGAGATGGAAAGAGTTGAAATCCCCGGGCTCCAGGAAATATTCCAGTTTTCTCTTAAAATAGGGTTTCAGTTCTATGAGATGATTCAGAATCTTGTTTCTTCTTATTGCATTTTTAGTATAGTTTTTTTCAAGTACATGTATGCCAAAATGTAGACACAGCAGCTGTTTTATATCGGCGCCGGTATTTTTTTAAGGAGGTTGCGCCCCCCCCCCCATTTTATTGACACAATTTACCGGGGGACGTGCCCCGTGGTGCCCCCTCCCCCCGCGGATCCGCGCCTGCAAATAAATAGTGACCCGAAGGAGCGATCGAAGCGTCTAACGGCGTGGGGCCGGGGCCCGCTGTAACGCATGCCTGGAATGCCATGCGAAACAAAGGTTTCTTTTTGTTTAATGTTTGTCACCCAACCAGACAGAATGTGGGAAAAAATAGAAACTCAAATGTTACTGCTTAAAACTGCTTAAAGCGTATTGGGTGGCACTGCCACCTCAATACGCTCCGCAAGTTTATTTTGGTGTGGGAACTGCCACACCTGTTTCACCGCCCTTGTGACTTGAGTAAAACTCACGGTGCAACTAAATCAGTAGACTTTTGAATGAGATTTCCCCCCCCCCCAAAAAAAAAAAATGACTCCAGTTCGGAGTTGAGGAGCCCTGGCTGCATGCCAGACTTAACCCTCGACTCCAGATTACTTTTGTCATTGTCGTAAGTTGTGAAACTACAGTTTTGGCATTAGGCTCTGATCCAGAATTCACCCCCTTTTTTCTTTGTAGGTCCTGGGCTTGCCTTCATAGCATATCCCAAGGCTGTTTCACTGATGCCTGCTGCACCGTTTTGGTCCTGTCTGTTTTTCTTCATGATACTACTGGTTGGTTTAGACAGTCAGGTAACATTTTTCTTTTAATATTGAAGGGGCCATATCATCACAATGACAATATTTTCGATTTGGGAGTTTTTTTTCCACTTTTTGCTAGTTATAACGTCATACTCAACCATTCTTACTTGCTTTCACGAGTGAAAGTTAATTTATTTCTTAATTAGATATATTTTGACAGAATTCTAGAATATATGTCACAGTTTAGTTTGCACTCCAGCTGTACGTGTTGCCCTTTTTGGGGCATAAACCATAAAACTCAGGGTTCCCGCAGAAATCTAAAAACCACATTCCATGACTTTTCCAGGACTTTCCAGGACAAATAAAAAGACAAATAACGCCATTTTGCTGGGTATTATGATACTGATGTTGGGCTAACCATTTGTTAGCTTTTGAAAATAAGTTTTAATTAATAATGGCCTCCTCCTCCCCTTACAGCCATCCGATCCACCCACTTAAAAAAAAAAAAAAAAATACACTATATACACTTGATTTCCATGACTTTTCAATTTTTCTCAATTTTCCATGACTTTTCCATGACTTTTCCATGACAACTTTTTTGCCAGGATTTTCCAGGATTTTACATGACCGTGGGAACCCTGACAATGTTCTCCTTGAAAACCTCTGCCAAATTGAATTGATGGGGTCAATGTTTTCACCAAGTTTATGTACTTCTTTTATAGAACAGATTGTTATTTCCCTTCTCTCAATCCCATCTTTTTGCTGCAGTTTGTTGGCGTGGAGGGACTGGTCACTGCCTTGATGGACATTTTTCCACGTCAGTTCCGCGGCAGCAACCGCCGGAAAATCTTCACACTCGTCATCTGCCTCGGGATGTTTTTCTCTGGACTTGTCTTTGTCACAAATGTAAGGACTACGTCTGGGTAGAGTACGCTAGCAATCACAAATGGTTGAAATGCCTTTAGCGAGTTAACCACCTTCAGACAACCTGATGGAATTATGTGCAGTAATTTTTGTCATATCCTCATTGAGTGATCCCCACAATGTCGCTTCGTGGTATGGTAAAATTAGGAGTGAACCCTTGGCAACACAGCATTATGGGTTTATGACTTCTGACTAGTGCCCCGAACAAGGACAGACATTTTGGAAGACCACCAACATAGGGCAAGATAGCCGAGTTGGTAGAGCACTGGTACAGTATTCCGTAGGTTGCAGGTTCAAATCCCATTTCCTGTCAGTTTTCTTTGTCTCGGATTTTGTACGTTTTCCATCAGATTGGAAAAAAAGAAGCTTAATTGCTACACAGCAAAAATTGGTAGCATGTACACCTTGCCGTAGCTGCTTCCAAATTCAATCAAATCGGAACTGTACCAATTTTAGCTGAAAGGATTTTTTAAATGTTTTTTTTGTTTTACATCAGGGTGGAATATACATCTTCAAGCTATACGATTATTACTCCGCCAGTTATCCCTTGTTCTTCATTGGAGCAATGGAATCTGTCGTGATAGCCTGGGTATACGGTGAGTTTGACTTCATTATACAAGACTAAGGTTTTAAGAATTCAGTACCCAACATTACTTGTGTACGAGTTGAAAAGTCGACTTGTTGAATGTGGTTTTTTTTTTATGTAATACATGTAATAAGGCACATACATGTACATTAATGAAAAATCAGAATACTAAGTACATTACAAACTTCAAAGAGCATAGAAAACCACAGCCAGGCAAATTTCTTGAATAAAAATGAGGAATATGTGATTTCTAAATCAACAAATTGGATTGTGGACACACTGTACAACGCACTCTTATTTTTGCATCTTTAAAAAAAAATTTTTGTTCATGTAGGAGCTGACAGGTTTTACGACGACATGGAATATATGATCGGCTACCGTCCCTTTATTTGGTTCAAAATCTGCTGGAAATTCCTCATACCAGTTGTTGCAATGGTGAGTAAGCACATACCTCATTTATGTTTGTTTTTTAATCATCCAATACAAGGCTAAAAGCCCCTCCAGGTTCATGTAAGGCATTGCAATCAGAGGTGGTAGGGGTTCGCGATATTTTGGATTGCCAACCCTACCACCCTTGAGGATTTCCTTGACCCCAAACCTAAAGAGGACAATTCTTCTAAAGAGGATAATTCTTCAACAGATTCCAGAGAAATTGCGATCTGGCACCGCATCACAAAACAGGTGGAAACGAGCAATATTTAATCAATGAGAATATTTTCAGGGGTGAGATTTGTCAGGTTTTTTTTGTCGGGATTTCAAAATTTTTAAAGAATCTCTTTTGCAATCTGCAATTCTTTAAATACTTTCCTAAAAGTGGATCTAGACCGATACAAAAAGATTTCAAGGAGGTGCCTTTAGGCAAATACAAACTGTAGGCTGATCGGGGATTCGCGTGGATTTTTGGCCAATCTTACCCCTGTATTGTACTTCCCAAAAGTAAAAAATTATAAGCTTCAATTTACATGGATTAATAATAATAATAATAACAGCATTTATATAGCGCATTTTTCCAACGGTTACAATGCGCTGCGAAAACTAATCCAGAGAAGTCAGAACAAAGCAAAAACAAATAAATTATGAATGACATTTGAGAGCAGGTAAACCTAGGATGAAAATAGATATGTTTTGAGTTTGCGTTTGAACTGGCAGACAGAGTTGCAATTACGGATGTTGAGAGGGAGTGGGTCCAGCTACAGAGAAAGCCTTGTCACCTGCGTGTTTGAATGTGCGCTGTATTTTTAACTTGTGCGCTGTATTTTTAACTTATGCCCTGAGCGGAGGCCACTTCGGTTGGGCATGCCGAGGTCTAGAGAGTTGATTATATATTGTGGATGTGTGCTTGATAGTGCTTTGTACATGTTCATAGCCGTTTTTAAGATAATGCGTTTGTGAACAGGTAGCCAGTGTAATTTTTGGAGGAGTGGTGATGCATGACATTGTCTGGGTTGTGTGAGTATAATACGGGCAGCATTGTTTTGAGTCTTTTGTAGGCGACAGATATCAGACTGTTTCATCCCATTGAAGAGAGAATTACAGTAGTCAAGCCGGGACAGGACTAGAGCACTATGTTGCTGTAAACAGTGTAAACGTTCGCCAATGTTAGCCAGTTTTTTTATGCACATCCATTGGAAAATTATTCGCATGAGTGGAACGCACCCCAGGCAGGGTAGCGGTAATATCCTCCCCTTCCACTGCCGTGACACCCCAGGGTCAACATGTGGATTGGATTTTCAGTCCCTACCTTATTCCGTTGGTGCTCTTCCTACCACGTCTAATTTACCTGCCATTTCCTTCATCTTCTCCTAAGAGACCGCACTGGAGATAAGTTGAAAGACTCTCCGTGGTGGGCCACCCGCTGCCGAAGGCCAAATAAATTAATTTTCATTTTGGAAGTTAGGTGCCCTAAAGTCAAAACTTTGCCAACTGTTACTTTGAAATCAACACAATCATCTTGTGTCACACATTTCCTACAGGTTATCTTAATATTTGCAATAGCGGTGCATACGCCGGCAGAATACGAAGGCTATATCTTTCCACTGTGGGGTACTTTGATTGGTTGGTCGCTGTCCATCATGTCGGTTATATTCATACCGATCACATTTTGTGTCCTCCTGTTTCGGTCCAACGGCAGTTTACGTGAGGTGAGTGGGACTATCTTTAATTGGTCAATAACCAATTCTTTTATTTTAAATTTTTTTTTTTTTGGGGGGGGCGCTTAATTTCACACATTTAGATCTCTTATGCCCTGCTTAGGAAGCGAGGAGAATCATAAACATTGAACATGGATCGGCTTAGAACATGTCACTGGCTATAAATGCAGGTAAATGTACATGTACATTTCAAAGGCATATACTTTATTTTTATAATATGTAAAACAAACATTGACTGGTGACAAAGTAAAGCAATCATCCCTGGGCAATAGAGCGTGTAAGTTGACCTCGAGAACGTACGAGAAACCGAGCTTCAACGTGTAAAGCGAGTAGTTTTCTTGAGATAATGTTTTGACGCCGTTCTTTTTACTGAAAGGCAGATAAAAACTATTTGCAAAATATTATTTTTCATTTCAATTTACAAAATCTGAACGATATATCAAATTAGAGAAAAGGAGAACGAAAAAGTCTAGTACTTCATACGTACGTCATTCGCAATTGTTCTGGTGGTTCACGCGCCAGTCTTAATAGCGTATGCAGTATAAGGCGGTTGTCGCATATGTACATACGTTCACTTACGTCCGCAGCGGGCGCATGCAGTACAGGGGTTTTGGGGGCCGGGCTTTCTCTTCCTGACAATGAGCCAATCACGTTGCAAACCTAACGCTCAGGTCAAAAATTTGTTCCTACTTTTCTTCAATATTTATACAGTCATGCATGTTTTCATATAATTGTAAAATTAATTTTGAATTTATCATTCATATTTATGGCCATTTCATGGTTCAGATCTTCGTAAAAACAAAGTATTATAGAGAAAAAAAATCGACCACACGTAAAAAGTCCTATAGCCGGCGGCTCGGAGGTGCCCGGAAGTTCAATCGTGACCTTTATGCGCGAGACTTACACGGTCTATTCCTAGAGTGTTCTGAAATTAACACTTCAGGAATCATGCCCTGGAAGTGTCCAGATTCCCTGTGGTCTGTAGTAGATATTGCCATTATGAAAACGTCTTGTCTTTTCATTTACAGAGATGGAAGGCCTTGACCAAGCCACGCCTGAAACCACACCAGATACGACACCCGGCTGCTAATGCCAATAAGCAAGTCAGCCTTGGCGTCTATGAAGTATGCCACAGAGAAGCAGGGAATCTGACGGAAAAGGAACGGCTAGAGAATGGCCCCTGTTGACTTCAGTATACAATGTAATGTCATTTTGGAATACTATTGGGAGCATTATATTATTGTTCAGAATATTCCTTGCCGGGGGTTCCTTCCTCCATGCTCTAACGTTAGCAGGCCAAGTTTGGTATATCGTTTCAGAAGACTTCTTGTTGATTTTGGAGCACCTTAGGCTGGGAATGCGCGTTGCGGCATGATGCGTTAAAATAAAACTACATGTACACAAAATGCAATGGGTATACTTTTATTCCATTTATGCGTATTGCATTATCAGTTTCGTGTGATCCATTGCCTTCTGTGTAATTTCATTTTTACGCATAACACGTGGATTCCCGGCCTTACACGTACGTATGAGCTGATTTCAGTTTATCATCCTAGAATTCTTGCTCCATTTAGTTTTGAAGAGGTTGAAAATTGTGCCAAAAAGTATTGAAAGCAACTCAATACTAAAACCAACAGACTTTCCCATCGTATTCTTGTGTTTTATCTCCAATGATTGTCAATGTATGGTCATTGCAGAACACCCCTTGCTCCTTTCAGTTTTGAAAACGTCAAATTGTGAAAACCTTTAAAGTGGCAATGTACATGTAGAAAAGAAAATGAACTTGAAAAAAAACTTAATACAGTTATAAACCAAGTAAATTGCCTTTGACTAATTTACTCGCAAAGAAACTTGCTTGCATGGAGTACATGGTACATATATGAACCTAGACTTGATTTCAAGTCCGAGATCGCAGTTATTTTTTTTTCTGCATCAGCCACGCTAAACGTCATTACCCATATTGGTTATCACCATAGATATATAGATAAAAGATGGTCATCACAAACTAACTCGCGTCCTCGGACTTGACTTGCTATGGTTATTCATGTATTCATAACTAAATTTACATAATAAAACACAATGGTATTTAAAACCTATAGCTAATTATTAGATCTTATATTAGTAGAAAAAATACCAAATTAAATACGTGATTCAGGGGCGGATCCAGGATTTTCTTCAGGGAGAGGGGGGTTCTGAAATTTGCCCAGAAATGTGACTCCCAAAAGATTTTTACATGGGGCGCACGGGCCGTGTGGGGCTGGCGCGATCGCTCATCACGCGCACGGGCAATTACCAGCGCGATCGAAAAGCGCCATTTTGTAGGATCCGGCAACGGTTTGGTATTGAAAAATTGAGGGCTTGGTTCGGCAAGAAGGGCACAACAGCCAAAGTATTAATAGGGCACAGCACAACTGGCCGTGAATAGTGCATTTTTACAAGGGGCATCACGGCAACTAAAAGGGCATCGATGGCACTGGCCGCCGTGAATTTTGAACCTTGTGTGACTGATTCTATTCTTCAAATGTTGCCGTATAAGCTGCCCGGAGTATAAGCCGCAGAGAAATTTTTCAGCGGGAGAATCAACGTATGAGCCGTGGCCTATATTCCGAAAATTACGGTAGTTAGTTAAAACAAAAAAATCAGTTTTCATAATTTGTTGGTGGGGGAAATCATAGAATAGAAATTTCCAGACTACGGACATACCTGTAGAAGCTTTAATCATAAGGAGAAAATTATAATCGGAGAAAATCTAAATACAATGTATATGTATTGTTTTTGATGCATAATCTTCAGGGAAAAAGATTGGCTGAAATGTTTGCATGATGCGGTGATGTAAGCTTATGTATTCTAATGGCATATATGCAGGCCACTAGCCCGGCGTACAATGTCTAGTAAAAACTGCTCCGGGCTAGTGAAAAGCACTCTTCTCTTCAACTTGCCCGGCGGGCTAGTTAAAAGTATACATACCTGCTTAAAATTGTCACTTTTGCTTGATATAAATAAAACAAACGTTCTTGGTAAGTTTGAGTGAATCTTGTTTCTGCGCTGCGGCGTTGACGTCCCGCACAGTCAATACTATGCTGCGCCGCTTATGTATGTTTCCTCCGCCAACTTTGCTCATTGCGCAGATCTACAGTTTACCCTTTGTGTTGTACAAGTGATGTCAGATCAGTTTCTTTTTTAAGCAGTGAGGCGCTTATTTGTTTGGTGTTGCATAATTGATTTGCATAGTAGCCTTTTACAAGCAGTGATATTCGTTGATTTTCTCTGTCAGTTTTCAGGAGATTCTTTGGAAGCGGGGTTTTTACAAGAATGCGAACCCCATGGAAGTGAAGCTAACGACCAACTTGAAACCTTTCTGGTGATTATACTAGTGCCGTGCAAAGTTTGTTTGGTCAGATTCACGAGTTCAAACCCGGTGTAGGCTGTACTTCGATTCTGTAGCTGCAATTGATTAACTGAACCAGCGATCCCGGTGATTTTCGAATAGTGCATAATTCAATAGCTTTTAATCATATCGATACCAATCACTATATAAATATGCCAAGAATCGATACTATCTACTTCCGACTTTACCCGACAATATTACAAAGAAATAAATAAATATTACTTTGAAAAACCTTTGCACGCCTGATTGTATAATGTCTATCTTGGGATACTTGTGCACATATATTTCTAGGGTACATCCGACAGAAAACCATGATAAGAGACAATTTGAATGGTTCGTGTTATAGCGTCTGCAGTATTTTGGCAACACGCCCAGTAGCATCCCGATGCAAGACTATCCGACAGACATTATTATCAATGGCTACGGCTCTTCACCGTAGCCTGTCAATGGCCAAATTCGAAGCAGCAGCCACAAAAGACCCGATCCGGGCAACGGCTTAAACTATGCGAGTGCAGCATACCAGCCTGTGATAGAAAGTTACACAGCAGCTAGCTTGTATCCTGATGGCTACATGTCCGTACGTATACACCTACACATGACATTCATTGCGCGTGATGCCATCGGCGCACATGGCTTGTACAAGGTTGGTGGTCTCATATCAAGTTCAGAATGTACAAAAAATGTGCACAAATTTGTGCACATTTTTTGCCAAATGCTGGCTGTATGCATGGGGACTGGTTGGATGTGGGGAGAAAAGCACCGTGAAAGTGCACAAAAAAGACTGGATAATTTCTCAATGCTCTGCCTCGATACGGCCGACAAACATTTTTATTTTGTACATATTTTGTACATGTCAATTTATATGAAAACGCAAACTAATATTGGCGGAATAATGTCTTAAATATGACGCAGCAAACCGTACGTGTACGCCGCACACAGCGCTATACGATCTTTGGTACGTACTAAAAGCCAGCTTTGATTAATGGCCCAACCGGGGAATTCCACGTGCATATTGAGCATGTGCATCGGCACTTGACCTCGGCAATGCGATGCAGTGCATGAAAGAACATTCGTGCAAAGTTGTGTGTGTGCGTGGTGTGTACGTGGTTTGCGAGAAGTTTTATTCACCTGGGTCTTCACATTTTCCGTCATGTGGCGATAACGCAATGTATCCAATCCGTCCAAAAAAGGAAGCAAAAGAGAATACGATACAAACTACAGCAAAAATAGAAGACAACTTGTCTACAGATGAGACTTGGGACTTTGACTGGCTATTTAGCTACATGTATGATGGAAATACGATGTTTTGCCGTGTGTGCCGCGAAATGAAAATGACCGGAGGGAGTGGAAGGAAACAGAACCTTAATATCATCATTCAGTAATTTCTTTTCTATTTTATAGTTTGAAAATCACTTATAACTGTACCGAATCCTCCAATTTTAATACGATATTTCCCGACACCGTAGAGAGTTATGGTTAATGAGAAATGTGTCCTTTAAATGCGGGCTAGTAAAACTTTCTGCCGGCTAGTAAAAAACCCAGTTAACTTGCCCGGTGGACTACCGGTAGTAAAAAAAAAAAAAGCTTAAGGTCGAGGCCTGCATATGGCTAAAGTGCACAATAACACCCATTACTTAAACCTTTTCAATATCATATGCTTCATCAACATGCTATAATTTTAGTTCAATATACGTCGACACAGTAAACAAAGCCTTGGAATATCAACAAGTGTAACCGACACAATACTGGTGCCTTATTGTGCACTCAGTCGTTGCAATTTATATTTTAAATATATGCACTAATAAAGACAAGTGTGCACAATCAACTTTTCATTTGGCTCTCCAGTTTTACTCCAAAACATTTTATTCAAAATATGCAACTTTAAAGTACATGAATTAAACATTCTTGCAAGGTGGGAGGACACAGTTGTTCAGCATGGTCACCGTTAGAAAAACTAGTTCCACTTTGCATATGTAAAGTGTTTCTAACTAAATCTGTAGTTAAGGCGGCCCTGCATACATTTGTCAACATGTATGTGGTTTACAAAAATGGATTTTAACCCCAACGTCCTTGGCATTCATATTTGGGGTAAAGTACAAAATACTACAAAATACTGCAGTTACTACTTATTACTAGTATTTTGTAGCTTGAGGGTTAAAGGATATCTATTTTCAGCTTTTTAATGCATTACGTTCAAACCAACTTGAGATAATTATTTTTGGATTTATAATCAATTCTGATCCCTGCATATTACCCACTATGGAAAAATCTATAAAAAAATGTACTTTCCAATAAAAATCCAAATCGTTATTTTATTTGGTTCTGAGAAACTTCTTTGGAAACATCTAACACATACTTTTTTTTTATACTGATTAATTATCAACTGCTTTATACTTAGGAATTCTTTTGAAGATCGGTCTAAAAAACAAACTATTACCAAAAATATATACCCCAAACCAAAACAATTTAATTGCCATAATTTGACAGTAAAATGTTTATAGAACAATTTTATTGTTTTTAATCTTCATTTTGTTAACATCTGCAATAGATTTTATTTGCAGTAAGCAAAAGACAAATATTGGTAATCATCTGACAAAAAACACATTTCAAATACATATTTGTGTTGTACATTGCTGTCTGTGTAAATTATTATCAATTAAGTGACAAAAGCAGATCCTATCAGCCTACAGTGACGTTGAATAGCTAAGGAAAACTCCACACATCGTGCGATGTGGGATATGACGTTTTTAACTCCCGAGGGATGCATAGCACGAGGCGAAGCCGAGGGTGCTATGCATCCCAGAGGGTGTTAAAAACCGTCATATCCCACATCACAGCAGTCAACAATTGTTTTGTTATATCGACAAACCCAGTTTTTTTTTCAGTTCAACTTGCCTTGCTTGGTGGAAATTTACTCAAACAAATCAAGCGATCAAAACAGCTGATCGTCTGCTAGTCCGCTGTTCCCACTATAGTTTACTGTCGTTAACAGTGTAGCGTGGGTACCAATGATACAGCTCAATAGCTAGCTGGCTGCGCTGATGTGTGATATCATGCTTGGAGTGTGCCATGGGTTTTTATAGACCGGGCACGTGATCGTTCTAGGCCAATCAAAATACAGTATCCAAGACTGAGATAGAACAACACCCATTGATTCGCAATCACCATTGCAACAATACTTGATCTTTTGAATAAGGAAGCCCAAGTGTGGAGGAAAAAAAAGCTATCAAGA
Source organism: Hippasteria phrygiana (assembly GCA_037893225.1). Classification (NCBI taxonomy): domain Eukaryota; kingdom Metazoa; phylum Echinodermata; class Asteroidea; order Valvatida; family Goniasteridae; genus Hippasteria; species Hippasteria phrygiana. The sequence goes on along the minus strand of JAZGUH010001064.1, from coordinate 51,082 downwards.
AGAGAAAAATGCTCAAATGTGGCACTATTTGACCTAACACCTGCAATGGAACACACTATTCCAAGTATTCAAAGCTACCAATTGGATATTTTTATTGTGCCACACGATTTCAACTCGACAAAAATCAGTTGGTTGTTGCAAGAAAGTCAATGCATAGGGGTCGGGCTGATTTGGGGTGAGGTAGGAGGTCGAGGAGGAGTTGGTCTACTCTGCACCGACCTTTAACCTAGGACAGCAGCTCCTTGACAGCTTCCTGGATCTGCTTAGCACTGATGCCAAAGTGGTCCATCAAGAAGTCCTTCGTTCCACTGCGGGGCACCTCGCGCACGCAGAGCGACTTGATGATGATGCCAGTGTTTCCAGCGAGAGCGCCAGCCACTGCCTCCCCAATACCACCTGCAAAAATAGGGCCACACCATGACAATAATATTAGGGCTTGAATTTTATACAGACATTCACTGCACCATCGGGCTACAAGTGATCCACTACAGAGTATTTTTTTTTCAAGACCAGGGTATATCATAATCCACTGAGAACAACTGTGCAGGAATGTTATTTGCAAGTTACCATTTCATAACTGGAGTGTAGAAAATTACTAAGGCTTTGATCACACTGCGCCTCGCACGACCCAAATTTCAATCAGCAGTCCCAGATTTAAGTCACCAAAAATTAATTCACACTATATGAGCCCTTTGGACTACAAAGATATCCGATAAATTCTATTAATGTATGAACACCGACTGTGGCCTCCACATTTTCCCTAGTGATGACAAAGGTCTGGCATCCAGACTCAACCCATACCTTGTGGGTAGTGATCCTCCACGGTCACCACCTTGCCGCCAGTAGCCTTAGCCGCAGCCAGGATGGTGTCCTTGTCCAGGGGCTTGATGGTGAAGGGGTCAATGAGGCGGATGTGGATGCCTTCCTTGGCCAGGTTGTCATGGGCCTTCATGGCCTCGTCGAACGTGATGCCCGCACCGATGACGGTGACTTTGTCGTCGGCAGTCGAGCGTACTACCTGGTAAGTTCGAGTAAGGATCACTGGTTAACCAGCTGATTTGTGATACATGTAGTCTGCACCTGCTCATTAACATCTAAGCGCAAGTGATCCCTTGTCAAACTACTGTGTCTCTGGTCCCTTATTTATTGGTCACAGTTTAGCATGAAAGCATTGCTCTTGTTAACCAGTTCGCGTCGGATGACGTGTATACACGCAAAGGTTTTGCGACCCACTCGCAGCAAGTGAGGCTGGCAATATCAGGGTGTACTACCTGCAGATTACGGCCCGATTCCACCTGAACCCGGCTGGCATCGAGGTTCGTGAAAAATAATCCTGGCGTGAACTGGTTAACCAGTGCAACCAAGCCCTGTAGGCTGGTTCCAGATAATTAACTAGATATGGTTGACTAGACGGGTTCGGGCAAAACTAGTCCAACTACTACTTAATTATATTTCTTGTCTGGACATGCTTAAAGCTGATTTTTTGAAAGTCATTTTAGCAGAATGAGCAGATGTAAAAATTTCAGACAGTCTTAACCTCTTAAATATGGATAATGGCAAAAGCCGAGGTAAAAAAAAAAAAGACCACCTTGCCGGTTGACGTCTAGGTGCATTCCTGCACGTACTCAATCTATTCATGTTTCAACTAGTGTAATAAATAAATCCTCCACAGGGGGAATTCAGGGTTGGATTTTCCCAAAATTAACTTCTTAGTGAACATTTTTTGTAGCAGCTTGTAAGCTCAGAATGCCAGTGTGGCTTTCCGCTAATTCTGATGAGCCATGTCACATTTGGTGACACTTTTGTGGGGAGGGGAGGAATCGGGCCTGAAGGTATTTAGTTTCCAGGCCAAGACAATCATGACAAAATATATCTGACCTTGGCCTGTCCGACTTTGAAAGGCTCAGTGCTGCTGTAGAGGACTGGGGTAGCTGGCCGGCTGGTCCGAATGAAGCAGACACCTTTGGTGTTGGCTGCTAGCTCTACAGCTCGTTCGCAGGACACGGCGTCGCTGGGGTAGAAGACGGTGGAGCCGGGCACGGCACGGAACATAGCAATGTCTTCAAGAGCCATCTGAGATGCTCCGTCCTCACCTAGGGGGACGATGGGAGACAAGAAAGGGGTCATACTTGTGGCATAATTTACACTCATTTTTTGTGTGATTTGAGACTGCATATTGGCAAGTGCAACTACAAGTAGAAGGTACACCACATTAAATGTAGTGTACATGATTGGTAATCCTCCCAATTTTTTTTTACTGAATTGTTACGAAATACCTGACTAGACTAAGTTAATAGCAGTCTCAATCATGCTGTGAAATGATGGCACCTGGTGTGCTGTCGTTTTCAAGAAAAGTGGAAATTTATGTTGTTTTCGGTTGCTGGCCGGCAATCGTTGGAAATAGTCTAATTCCCCGACCTGATAATTCCTGGACGTCTATAAGTTGCTCCGTTTTATCTAAAGTATGGTCAAGGAACCAGACTACTAGAACATAATTTTTTGTTTCTCTGCGTAGACTACGGTTTTCCCGGCATCTATGCACACAAAACTTTAAACAGGTCAGTGTTTCAGTATTTGCTAGCACCCTATAAAATACTAAGCCCAAATCCATTTATTCCTGAAAATTGCAGCAAAAGCAAATGGTGTATACTACCTTCAAGTAAATAATCACTTCAGATGGTTTGTTACTTCACACGGTGTATCCGCATAGACTCAAGTTTTTACAAGGTATTCCTATTTTGCTCGTAACTGACTGCTTTCTAAATGCTTGTGGTCAGGTGCGCCTTCACCTACAATCACATCAAGAAAGGTGGTCACACTTTAAACCGCATGACCCTAAACCTCAATCTAATCCTAGTCCCATCCTAATCCCTGAGCCTAACACCCCAACCCTATTTTTCTTCCTCATCCACACCCTTAACACTTGCCCTATGTTTTTCATTGTTTTGGTGTATGAGGGCTTCCTGAGTTTGCACAATAACTCAAGACACTAAATGCTGATTTTTACATGTCTCACTAGTAGAGGGCAACATTTGCACCAAGGGTGAGATTGGCCGAAAATTAAGAATTTCATGAAATCTTCAGTGTTTGGGGGTCACCGAGGACCCCAGCGCAACATAGGGTTCTAGTTTGTATTGCCTAAAGGCACCCCCTTTTTACAGGTAAAAACACCTTCAATGTAACACCTCAAGAATTCCAGATTTCAAAAGAGATTTTTTTTTAATTCCAAAATCAGTAAAAAAAAATCATGACAAAAAATCATGACGAATGGCACCCTTGTTGCACAGAGCCCATTACATACCGACTTCACAGACTGCAATTCAACTTCAGATTTCCCAACTTAGCCAGTCTCCCTAAAGCCTGAACTCACCAATAGAGATACCAGCATGGGAGCCGCAGAAATTGGCGTTGGTCTCCGAGATGGCCCCCATCCGGATCTGGTCAAAAGCCCGGCTCAGGAAGCAGGCAAAGGTGCTGACGAAGGGGACGTTGCGGTCCCGGGTGGCCGTGCCAATGGCCACGCCCACCAGGTTCTGCTCGGCAATGAAGCACTCGATGAAGCGGTCAGGGTGGGCCTTGCGGAAGGTGTCGGCATAGGTGGAGTTCTTGGTATCTCCATCCATGGCCACCACGTACGGGTTGGTGTCACCGATCTTTTTCAGGCCGGTTCCATAGGCCACACGGGTAGCCACCTAGAGAAATAAGTAATAACAATAACCAGCATTTAGAATGCTCTTTCTTGTTTAACTGTATCACAGCATTTTCCATTTTCCCTGCTCATCAGGCCCAACAATCACTTGTGAAACCTGGCAGCAAGTTAAGCACACATGAGCTGATCAAACACATAACCACTATGTCACGTCTGTTTCGACGCACACTTGTTACGTTTTCCGGATACCTCCTGTTTCACCCGTTTTCAGAATGGCATATATGTAAAGAGGTCTATCGACAAAGTTCCAGTTAAAAATGTGGTTATGTTGAATTTGAGTATATTAACTTATTTCATTAAAAATGTTGAAAAATTCAATCTTCGTTGAACTGTCTTGTTATTGACTTGAGTTAGGGAAATATAAATAATTTTAACTACTCATCAGCAAATAAAATCAGCAAATCTTCTGACTGCTGTTGATGCGTGCGTGTACATGGTACGTTCTGGTTTCGCGCAGTGTCGTGCCTGTTACATCTTTACTGCGCGTCAAGTTTGCTTGAAGATGAATTTGTTATCCCACTCGTGCTCGTGGAACATGGAAAATGTAGTGCGTCCGTGTCCCTTCGGCCTCGTGGCATATGGGACACGGACGCACTACATTATTCCGTGTTCCACTCGCGCTCGTGGGATAAATAATAGAATCCAGTGTACCAGACCATGAGGCCACGGCACCACACGTGAATTTATTGGGAAATGTTCTCCACAGGGTCTGGAATCACTTGCATGAAAGTGCATGGAGGGTTCACAATTTTCTGTATCATATTCCAGGGAACAATCTCAATCTTTTGTTTTCGGCATTGCAAAAGTTCTGTGAGCAATTACTTTAGTGCGTATTGAAAACCGACTTTGAATATGCAAACTTAATTTTGATTGGATTCTTTTCACTACACTACGCTGGTGAAATCGCCAAAAATAAACATTAAATACATGTATATCCTGATTTGTGGAACAGGTCTTTAACTATATGCATCATGCATGCAGAATGTTGCTTTGTGCATGCCTCTAAATTATTTGAAACGGACAAACGGGTAAACAGACTGGTAAATCTAATGTACATGCATATTCATTTACAGGGAAACCGAGCTGGGTCGCCTGTAGCTTGTACCCCAAAAATAGGCCACTGGATTTAAATTGTGCTCCGAGGGATTTAAAAAAACATCTGGCAAAAAAAATCATGAGCTCAGCCTCATCAGTTCTTCATTTGATTCACGACTTCAATCTTACAAGTGAGAACCTTGCCAACACAATACTAGCTTTTATGGCGACGATTGAAGATTTAATTTCTAAATCAGTCACAAGTGACACCACTTGTCTAAATTAAGCACTGCCGTATAGGCCTTCCCCACCAATTACTTCTTTGAAAAAGTGTGTTACAGTAACAGTGCCAAGGAGAAAATAGCCTGAGTGGAACTCTAGGGCTGCGACCCACCTTCTGCCCGATGGTGTAGTCTGGGTCGGAGGACAACTTGATGTTGGAGATGTCGTGGACTGGCAGCTCTTTGGAAGGCAAGGGTGCCTTGATAGCATTGGCCCCCTTGTTGTTGATCTGTCCACTAATGACCTTGATGGCAGCAGCCGCTTTGTCTCCCAGGGGCTTACCGTGCCAATTCAGCTGGTCCTCAATGCCTGCAAAGACAATCCAAACATTTCATTCAATTAACCCTGCCACTCACTTTAAAAAACAAAATATCTACACATCGATTATAGGGCCTTGTGCTCGTTTTGCAGTTGTTGAATTGCTGACTACATGCATCCTATTTTTGTCAAGGAAGCCCACGGACCCAACTGTGAAAAAGAAAATTACTACATACCAGACGGCTAGGCTTCCTTTAGGAACCTTGAGGGGAAAAGCCCAAAATGGTACACATTGTTGATAATTAGTGACCACATGTAAAATCTCATTGTCACAGACCCAATTGGGAAAAAGAAAATTACTACATGCCAGAGGGCTAGGCTTCCCTAAGGAATCATGGGCGGAGCCAAAGATGGTGCACTGAACATGTCAAACGCCCTGCCTATCGAACCCGAGGGTGTTTATTAGTCAAAATAACCCACACATCAACAGGCATGCCACTTGGAATTAACAAAAAAATAGGAAATTCCAATCTTTACAATTCTTTGTACAGTGTTTTTCAATTTTCAAAGGCATAAGTGTGAAGTAAAAAACGAGGAAATCAGCTGATCCGAGGAAAAGTTGCATGCCTGTATCAATTACGGCCCTTGAGCATGCTGTTGCCCACAATGGCACAGTACAGTCAGTCAGAGCCAGTCAACATATAGGGCCGTCAACAAGGGGTATTTTTGGTTAGAATATCTGGATCATGATGGCCTCAGTCAGGGAAGGCTTAAGGCTTGTTCTTACCTAGGTTTGCCATTTACGAATTCCCCATTTATACCCCCCCCCCCCACCCTCCACAACAACGTTAACATAAACTTACCCGGAATGCCTTTTCCCTTCAGTGTCTTGGCAACGACAGCCGTGGGCTGGTCCTTCACCTGTGTGGCCGAGTAGAATGCCTTGCACAGCTCCTGAACACTGTGGCCATCCTCCAACACACACACATTCCAGCTGTAATCACAAGTGTACATTTAATTACACTTGGCCGGTGAACAGGACGTTTTACGTGGGTTCAGGTCCCACTTAAGTCACTTTATAAATATATTTGCCCATTGGGATAAAAAAATAAGTCAAAAGGACTCACAAATTTGTTAAAGGTAGTACATGATTGGTCATTGTTGCAATTTTCAGAAATGGGTGGATTTGGGGGTTAGTATTTTATAGGAAATATCGTTTCACTGACCTGTTCAAAGTTTTGCGTTCTTGGATGGCGAAAAAAACCGAGAAAAATGGCGTTTGTTTTCAACCTCCAGGCGGCAGTTAACTGGATTTGTTACAGCACCCTCTTGTAAAATAAGCCCAATTTTTGTAAACGGGATCGTTTTCAATTGTTACATAACTAGACCGAGCCGACTGGTTACAACGGGTCGCTTCGATACACTACGCGTACGACATGTACACACACGAAAATGTACTATAATTGCAACCTTGCGCCTGTGTTCGGATTGTTAACCCATTTTAGACAACGCGGACTAACTACACTCGGTCAATAGTGGGCATTGTCTAAAAAAAATCAGTTGGAAAATGATATAAATGTCCACTTCTTGAAAACGACAGCACACCAGGTGCCATCATTTCACAGGATGATTGAGACTGCTATTAACTTAGTCGTATCACTTACAGTCATATCACTCATTGAGTGATCCCCACAATGTCGCTTCCCAAGTTGTATCGTAAAATTGGGTGTGATCCCTGGCTATACGGCATTCTGGTTTATGACTTCTGACTAGCGCCCACCCGAACAAAGATACTGACAATTTGGGAGACCGCCAACATAGGGCAAGATGGCTCAGTTGGTAGAGCGCCGGTACGGTAACCCGGAGGTCGCAGGTTCGAATCCCGCTCCTGCCAGTTTCTTTGTTCACTTCAAAAACTTAGTCTAGTAAGGTATTTCGTAATAATTCAGCAAACAAATTTTTGGAGGATTACCAATTGTGTACACTACGTTTAAGGTATTACGTACACTATTCTTGGCCTATTAACATGTGCATATTATGAGGGAAGCCATCCTTATGAAACAGCCGGTATCGTCGGCGGCACCGCTGATTTTCACTGAGATACCACATTCAGTGTTTTCACATCTGCTTTTGAATGGAAATCCCAACTTATTGAATAGTTGGTGAACACGAGGTCAAAAGTTAAATAAATAACTCACTCATTCTTTATCAGTTCTATGTGTGAAACCACCCGTATGTAGTCACAAATCAAGAAATGAGTTCATTATATAGAGCCACCTGTCAGGGTATGTCAGGGTATATCAGAACCCAAACACCCCCCCCCCCCCCCCACCCCAAAAAAGGTTAAAAACTGGCTACTTTATTAAGGATGTCCTCCTTAAACTTACAGGCTTCCTCAAGCTTTAAAAGTCAGTGTACTGAGAACATGTAGAGAACTTGTACCCTGCAGTCATTTTCCTTGATCTGGACATCACTTTTTATTCCAACGCCTCACATTTCAACAATGGCAAGTTTAAGAAATTAAGCTTTACTTTGAATATTGCCCTCACATCTGAAAAATATGTTATCAGCATGTGCACTCTTGATAATGGGCAAACTTTACACATTTTAAAAGACTATAGTGAAACCTTTATGATAAAGTGCCTGTGTTTTATCCAAAACAATATTCCCGATTTGAACGGGTGGTGTTTCTGATGAAAACATTCCAAGTTTAAATTGTTGAGACTTTCTCTAACTGAAAACAGCATGGCCAATTTCATAGAGCTGCTTAAGCACATAAATTTGCTTAAGCACAGAAAACTTTGCTTAGTAAAATCAAGCTGTCAGGCAAAACTCCATGTGGTGTTTATTACTTGTGACTGGTATAAGTTTGCTTAGCATGACAGTCGCATGGAGTTTTGGCTGGTAACCCGATTTAACTAAGCAAGGTTTTTTTGTGCTTAAGCAAATATCGGTGCTTAAGCAGTTCTATGACATTGGCTCCAAGTCTCACCCGACAACTAATTCTCCGCTTACCCGAAACCTTCAAGTCGGCGTCTGTAGATGTCGGTCTCGTGCTGCAAGGGTGCCTCCTGACTCTGGCCGAGTCGGTTCACATCAAAGATGGCGACCAGGTTGTCCAGTTTGTAGTAACTTGCGAAGGCGCAGGCCTCCCAGACGCTTCCCTCCGAGCTCTCGCCATCACCGATCAGGCAGTAGGTGCGGTAACTAAAGATATCAATAGTCACATCGTAACAGACGTTTATTATGCAAAGTATACAAATCTGTAGGAGATCATGGGTTCAAGTCCTGCCCTACTATGCCTATGATGTTTTCACCACAGGATCTCTGCAAACACCGAGTATGCAGTTTGCGGACATTTTAAATGCACCTCCTGGGCATGACTGTAAAAGTAGCCAGAAAAAGCATTGCTATATAAATTCAAGTGGAAGTGCCATGGCCTAGTGGTTAGGAGCATTGAATTCGTGGTTTGCGGGTAAATCTGCAGGTTGTGGGTTCGAGCCCAGTGCTGTGCTATAGCACTTCTATGCTTAATATGGGTAGAGGTATTATTAATGTCTTGCAGTGGACTAGTTACCCATCCTGACCCTATTCATACTGTGAAGAGATCAGATTATCTCGTCTTGTTTAAAGTCCGAAGTCCTCCGTGATACGGAAAACGGACGGAATTTCACGGAAAATGAGGACAACACGGAATTCTATATAAACTGCCAAAAAATGCATGAAAACTTTAAAAAGAACCTAATAAACCGTTATTGTGATTTTTCGTAGTGTTGTATTCATTCCTTTCTTACCAAATATGCACATTGTACCGGTACTGAAGCAATTGCTGGCCAAACGCATGCACGTACGTACGTGCTGCGACATCACTGGTAACACGGCAGTACTGCAGGGATTCGTATGTCATTGGGAACCAGCTGAGTTCGTGTCAAATGCAAATTGAAGTCTTGGTTCCAAGATGCCTTTTGCAGTGTGATTCAACATGCGACAAGCACGCTGCATGCAGCGCGTGGTATAAAGAAGGTAAATACGCCGCGCTAGGAATGACCGCAAAGAACGTCTTGAAACCTAGACTACCACACCGCCTGCATTCACAACTGCAACACGACGACCTGCTGGGCTCTCACCGCGCGCGCAGTGGTACCGGATTGGTGCACAGACAAGATGTCCGTCATGAATTATGCATCACAGAACAACATCGCATCCATTGTATGCATGTACATTGTATGCACGATATTCTGTATGCCCCGCGGCCAGCATGCAGGCTACCACGTGTGTGCATTGACAGAGCGAAACTTCAACTTGTGTGTGATTGCGGTGTCAGTTTTTTTCGGATTTAATGGCGATATTGAAGGGCGCTTTAACTAAGTTGCAGTGCACATCAACATGCAACCGAAAGCCTGAAGTGAAAGGTATGTTAAAAGAAACCCGAAGAAAACAAAATTTTCAATTTTAAGAAAACGGAATTTTGATTTTAGAAAACGGGAAACTTGGGACTTTAGTCTTGTTACAGTGTGAGAGGCTGGTTCTTCCACACTTTCCTCTGTAGTCCAAACCTGGATTGGCCCTTGGCCTTGTGATGGGCGACTTGCATAAAAAAAAGTCCTTGGCTTATAATAAATGTGCATTCAGTTGGTGTGTAAAGAACAATCACAATACCATTGGACTTGCTGGTCATGAAAATCGTTAGACCAGCACTTAAATCACTGTGCTGGTGCCAAATTTCATAAGTCCCATTTGTCCAGCTTTTGAAAGGTTTGTGCAGAAATAAGGAGTACCCATTAATGCCCCAATTTTATTGAAACTACAGCAAGTGAAAAATTGCCACTAACTTTAGCAAATAATTCCAACAGTTGGCCTATTTCACAGGTTAGCAAGGAATTTGGGCTTATGTGCATGCGTACACCCTGCAACTAAGGATTCTGTGCTTACAGGGTTAATGCAGAATTTCTTTGCTAGACAGAATTGCAGGGCGTTAAAGAATCAAGCATTACGGATTCTATGAAATTGGGGCCATACGACGAACAGACACTCTAGTAATTTAATACAGTTCCACACACACGGTACTCACTCGGTCTTCTCCCAGTACTTGGCATTGTATGCCATGCCGCAAGAAATGCTGAGTCCCTGACCCAAAGAGCCAGTACCGACATCAATGAATGGCAGCCTCTGTCAAAAAAACAAACGCCCAAAATACAAGTAAACATCAAGTTTAATTCATCCACTACCCCTTGGACTGTCTGAAGCGAGTCCAATGAAATATATCAGGGCATTTATCTGAGAAATTACAAGGGAAGAGACATTGAAGGAATGAAACCGAGTTTTTGGTCATCGTGTTTGGCTATTTTGCATATTAAAAAAAAACAGGTTTGTAATTTAAAGGGGCAAGGCATTTTTTTTCTTTTGTCACTGGTACTTGAGGGGAAAAAAAAGGAAGTCCAGGGGAGTCGGGTTTGGCCTAGTGCTCCTTGGCCTTTCCCTGTGACCTGGGTTCGATTCCCGCCTGGACCGATGTGGATTGGGCTTTCAGTCCCCGATTCTGTGGGTTTCTCCCAGAATATTATTTGGAGGTTTTCCTCTCACCTCTATGACTGGAGATATCTTCATCTTCTTCCCACTGCGCTCATCAGGACTTTAGAGCAATCCTTGGGCTTATTACCAGAAAGATTTAACTCCTGTCTGGCTGTTATTAACCCTAACTCCATAGGGTGTGTTGGAGGATTTAGGATTGTTGGGGTTAATGGGGTGCTGGTATGCCAAAAAGGTATTGTGCAGCCAAGCATTATGCAAACAATAGGCAAACAATGAATCGAGTACATGCAGGAATGCGCATGTAGAGGACAACCAACCAGGTGGACTTTTTCAAACCGGCTATGGCCGTCATCCATATTCAAAAGGTTAAAATATATAAATAAACAGATAAATGTTTTCCACGTGAAATTTCAGGTCTGTAACAAGTCAACAGAAGGCAGTTAGAACTTTGAACCTCAACCAACAGTAAGTGCCCCCCCCCCACCCCACCCACAGAAATTCAAAGGAATAGCCATCCCACATTTGTATACTCTAAGCAAACAATGAAACTTAATACATTGTTGAATTTCATTAAATTAAACTAGCCAACACTTGCTGGGTCGTTCGAAATTCAATACTTACGGGTGTGGGATGACCCTCCAGGACGGAGGTATTCTTACGCAGGGTCAAGAGGTCATCCACGGGGAAGAGACCGGCTTCGGCCCAAGCTGCATAGAGGATAGGCGCAGCATGACCCTGAATGAAAAATGTAGAAAAGCGCATGTTACGTAATCTTGAATGTACTCATTCGACTCATGCAAGACCCATAGACAAAGGAGTTCTAATTTGTAGGACAAAATTAGAGGGTGCATACTGTTTTGGTGGCAACATTTTTTGAACAGAATTTTGTGAAAGTTGGAAACAGATCACTGAAATTGTTTTTGGAAAATTCGGGACAATTTTAGAAATGTTTCGACACTTTCAAATTCTGCTTAACCCTAACCTCCTTCAATGTTCTTTGTGGTCCTAGTAAATCCAACAAGTTCCAACGAAACTGAAATGAGAAGCCTGCTAAATACAAAATCTAACAGCAAATTTTGTTGGATTCTGCAGTGGACTGGTGGGAACATGATAAATGCAGTTGTACTATAAGTGCATGTATATGAAGACTGAACAATAAGGATCAAGGATTCAAGTTTGCTTAAAAAGGTACACAAATGTACAGTGTACATGTACATTGTACATGTACACATACCGTACATGGCACCCTGTTTAACACCATGAGCACAGTATTTTACGGGAGACGTCGGTGTGTTTCAAGCAGTTCTTGCAGCCAAGCGAACCGCTACAATGTGTTTGTGCAGTCAAGCATGGCATAAACAATAATCCAGCAATGGATTGAAACTGCACAAACGGCGGCCAATGGCGCCATCCGGCCTGGTGGCACTGGTTTTTTTTTTGCGCCATATGGCGTCATCCGTACGCAAGGGGTTAAATAACTACTAGCCAAAAAGCACTACAAACTTGTTGACCTTGTTAAACATCCAAATAATTTGCAAAGTTCTTTTGAAAGTCTCCATGACCATGGAAATCAAATAGAGAAATAGTGCAGCGGCACTTGCAATAAAAGCGGAAAAATCAAATGAATAAACAGGTCACTATGCAAACAATCTACATTGTACCATGCCTCACTCATAGACCGTATAGGAATTGCCTTGTCATGGTGAGAATAGCAGAATCACAGTACATGTCTATGTACATTGTATGAATATAAAATCCCCTTGGCAGTTACTAAGATCAAGTACAAAATTCTCTGACACAATGCCGATAAACTGATTTCTCATCTAAAATGATGCATGTACATGTATACTTGCAAACTTCAACATTTGTGAAACTGAAGTGAGTGGTGAAGGGATGATGTGTCGGGGAGACTTTGAACATTATGTCTCAAGGTACACTGTACTCAACAAATTGTATACATGTACATGTAAGGGAATATAAAACAGAATTGATTAATGTTCATACATTATTTACTAACCTTACTTCAATTACAAATTTTCCAATTATAAAAATGTAGCTTTTCAAATTTAATTAAATAATTGTGAATCCACTTGTTTTTTTCTCCCCAAATTAGTGATAATGTGATGGCACCCTCGCATGATAAAAAAAAGGCCTCAAATCACTGGGCACATGCACACGCAGGTAGAATTTAAATCCTGTTCAAACCAGGATGTTAATCCTGTACCTTGTGTACTGGACTCATTAAAGAATGTGTCCCGAATTGCAAAATCCTATTCATGTCGGACATGATGTAACAGGGACACCAATATTGGACCCCTAATTTGTATAATGACCCAGTTGGTACAGGACTTGTGTACACAGTCACCTGGAGCATGGAGGAAGTTCCTCCATGCCTGGAGGTTGCATGTTTAAATCCTGCTAATGTCACTTTGGTCACTTTAAAATAAATGTTAGATTAATATATGTATTAACCCTAACCCACCTCAATCCTACTTTCAGTTTTGGAGGATTTTGGAGGATTGAGGATGAATGTTTCAAACGAGGAGGATTTTGGAGGATTGAGGATGAATGGTGTTTCAAGTGGAGGATTTTGGAGGATTGAGGATGAATGGCGTTTCAAGCGAGGGGGATTTTGGAGGATTGAGGATGAATGGTGTTTGAAGTGGAGGATCTTGCAGGACTGGTTCCTACATTGTACATGTAGCAAACAGGGTCTAGGGGGTTATAGGGTTAACCAGGCCTCGACCTTAGCACTAGCCCGGCGTACAATGTCTAGTAAAAACTGCTCCGGGCTAGTCAGAAGCACTCTTCAACTTGCCCGGCGGGCTAGTCAAAAAAATATATACCTACCTGTTTAAAATTGTCACTTTTGCTTGAGATGAATAAAACGGAAGTCCTTGTGAAGTTTGGGTGAATGTTCTTGTTTTATTTAATGACTACTTGTACAGCGCTGCGCGCTCAGTATACTTGTGCCGCGCCACCGCACCATGCATGCTTGTTGTAACTTCGGCTATACGTACGTACGTACACACACACATACACATGCCATTCATTGCGCGATGTCACGAGTGACCCGAACTGAAGCCAGCTTTGATAAATGGCCCATTCGGGGAATTCCACGTACAACGTACATACTGAGCATACGCATTGGTCCTTTACCAACCTCGTTACCATGGGTACGATCTTGCGGCGCCATGTTTTCCCACCATGCCTTGCGCGATCTTATGCCTTGCGCGATCTTCCTGTAAGCACTTAAAAAGACCAACCAAAATGACATCGTCACGCCTTGTGCCTATTCAATAAAGCCTTGTGCCTATTCAGTAAGGCCCAGTGCGCTTTCAGTAATACATGACGATGTCGTTTTGGTGGTTCTGAAACAGTGCCTTCCGATCTTCCTTCGTTAGTGAAGGAATGCACACGCGCCCATGGAGTCGAGGATGGTCCTTTACCTCAGCAATATTCGCGCTAGCTTTTGCATGCATGCATGCATGCATGCAGTGCAGTGTACTGTACTGTGAATGAAAGAAAGTTCATGCGTGTGGTAATTCGTGCGTGGGCCTTTGATCGATGACAGCCGGCCGTGTACGTACGTTGTTGGTAGAAAGTTTTCAGTCATGTGGCGATATCTAAATGTGTCTGATCCTTCCAAAAAAGGAAGCAAAAGAGAATATGATACAAACTACGACAAAAACAAAAGACAACGTGTCTACAGACAAGACTGGGAGCGGGACTTCAGCTGGCTAAGCTACGATGGACAAACGATGTTTTGCCGTGTGTGCCGCGAAATGAAAATGGCTGGAGGCAGTGGAAGGAAACAGAACCTTTTCTACTATGGCACAGACAATTTCCGAATAGATTCTGTTAAGTCACACTCACATGATCAGTCGGACAACAACAAGATTGCAAAATCACGTATAACTGTTGAATCCTCAAATTTTAATACAATATTTCCGACACATAGGGAGTTATCATTAATGAGATGTTACAATGTGTCCATTAAATGTGGGCTAGTAAAAATTTCTGCGGGCTAGTAAAAAACCCAGTTAACTTGCCCGGTGGGCTAGTTAAAAAAAAGCTTAAGGGCAAGGCCTGGGTTAACGTTTTAACCCCAACCTTCCCAAATCCTCCAAAATCTTTACCAAATGGAGGAATTTGGAGGATTGAGAGTCTTTGGAAGTTGAAGCATTGGAGGTTATTGGAGGATTCTGGTTACATGTGGGTAAAAAATGATGTAGGGAGTTAGGGTTAACCGAGGGCAAGGGGTCTTGTGAAGGGAATCCTACACCCGAGTGAGTTTTTAGCCCTAACCGTCCCAAATCCTCCCATTTTAATATGAGTTTGCATGCACCAGAGGTGAGATTGGCCAAAAATGAAAAATCCACAAAATCCACGAAAAATCCATGAGGACCCCAGACCAACGTCTATACATGTAGTTTGTATTTGCCTGAAGGCACCCCCTTAAAATATCCGTTTTAATTGGTCTATATCCACTTTTACAGGTAAAAACACATTTAGGAAAACATCTCGGGAATTTCAGATTGCAAAATCTTTTTCTTTTAAAATGACAAAAAATCCTGATATCAGAAAAAATCCTGACAAATCTCACCCCTGATGCAACCAAAAACCAACAGACAAATAAATCAACACATCCAATCTAGCATTCATTATTTAGAACTGTTCGATTTTCTAACTGCTTCAAGTTCTGCACCGTTCCACGGAAATGAACAATCTACAGTGAACCCGAATTTGGGTCATAAACCTCCTGCAGGCAATCTCGAGTCCCTGCTCTGCTCCTTCCCTTCATCATCAGTAATTACTCATCACTGATGAAAAATGCCAAGTGAGCCATGCAAAATGCCCGTCGGGATTACCACCCCAAAAAAGCTGGCTCATGGTACTGTGTACGATTGTGCAAAAACATACAGTACAGGACGTAAATGGGTCATTCCATAAATTTGGGTCCAAAAGTGAAATTGTTGGTGGTATTACAAAGTAACATGTATAAGATTTTGCAATTCAGAACACATTCTTTAATGCCTTCTACCTCCAAGAGTGATTATGTAAAGCAAATTAAAGTACATGTACCTGCCAAACAAGTAAAAAAATAGTGTAAAGTCGATTTTTATGATACTTGATGGGAAATTACACAGGACTCAAGTGTAACAGGGACACCAAAAAAAGTCACTTTTGGACCCCAAATTTATGGAATGGTACTGTATACCATGTTAAAAATGAACTGCAAGTGCCAGACGAGTTATGATACACGAAAACCTGTATCCCTCCAGGTGCAGCTTATTAGTGCAATATGAGTGTGTTGATTTCTTCATTTAACCCCAACTCCATACATCATACCGGTATTTTCCTACATGTATGTATGTACCATGTAACCTGAATCCGCCAAAATCGTCTAATGGGGACCACTGCCTAAATCCTGCAAAATCCTCCGGGGGAAGGGGGGGGGGGGGGGGTAAACACCCCAGTAACCTCAATCCTCCAAAATTATCCAGCATCAGATTGGGCCTGATGACCTGGATCCTCCATTTCCCTCCAGAGGCAAAATCCTTGGAGGATTTGGGAAGGTTTGGGTTAATGTTTGTGCCTTAAATTTGGAAAACGTCCTTTCTAGTGAGCACTATAGAAGGGTTTAGGCAGAGTAAAAAAAAAACGTTTCACGTCCGGGTTTTCAAAAAAGAGGAGGAAGAGGGGCTTTTTATTCTTTATTTTCAAGATGGCCGTCATTTAAAAAAAATTCTGGCAACCGTTGGTGTTTCCCTGTTCAAAGACGCATTAAAAATGAAAGAGACATGTTGGACAAGAGAACTGAACATATTTAAAGTGTTTTTTGTATGTTTAGCACCATATCAGCCAAAAAAAAAAAAAACGTGTTTTTTTTTCTTCTTTTTTTCGCCTTATTTGATTTGGGTAAACCTTTTGTATGGCACAAAAGGTTTACCCAAATCAAATAACACCCTCCTACATTGTATTGTGTCTGCCATATCACAAAAAGACTAATGAACATCAAGCATACATGTATGCTTCCAATATTGAAAATGTTCCCTCTTTGATATTTTTAGCCAAAAAAGTAATAAAAAGGCAAATTTGTGTAAACCTGGCATTAACTTAAACTATACAGTTATTCAATGCACAAAATCTCAGACAAATACAAAAAAAAATCCACACAAAACTCCCTACATGTAGTTGAGTGGGCACAATACATGCTGATAAGCAACAGCTCAAATGGTTCCAGGGTAAAAGTAAAATCATACGGAAGCTGTCCAATATAAAAGTGGAACATTTTTCAAGTTCAAAACGTAGCATGGACACTGCTTATTAGAGTAAAGCCAGAAATCATATGACCACTCAATTGACCTTTAAACATGCAAAAAAATATATTCCGGTTGCAGGATCTAAAATGCAACCGATTAATATTTTATTAGTTTCAGCACTTTGTGAAAAATTTAAATCTGAAACCGACGTTTCTACACAACACTCATCAAGATATTGAAACGAAAAACACCATGGTACCTTGGACATGATAAAGCGATCGCTTGCTGGGTCCCTTGGCTTGTCCAGGCGGTACTTCATGACATGGAAAAAAAGAACCGACATTATCTCTGCAGCACTGCAGCATGATGTCGGATGGCTGGAAATGGAAAGAAAAAGAAATGGACCAAAAAAAAGATTGCTTAATTCCCTCTTTTTTCCTAGATGGAACATGTCGTTCCTGCAGCAGAAAGCAGGCTTCAATTAGAGTCATCAACAGTCATCACTCCCAAGTCCGAGTCCCTAGTCATAAAGATCAAGTGCGAGTCCGAGTCACCTACATGTACTCAACAACGGGAATGAGTTTTATCGTCGATTGTTGGGTTATAGAGCCCAATATGAACGCAACATCAATCAGCTTTTTTGTACTTTGATCACGCTTGCAGGGTTCTGAATCTGACCACCTTTGCTGGATCAAGTGTGGACTGCGTTCACACATTTTTATTGTCCAGGGATATAAGCGGTCACTGAAAGCAAGCAACCCAGGGAATTTCTCAACCAGCAACACTAGAGTTACATGTACTGTAGTCCTGCAATTTCAGGGTAAATACAAAACTACTGTAGAGGAAATTCCCAGGGTTAACCTTCAGGATGTATTAAAATAATCTCCAGGGGCCAATTTAGCAGAGCTGCTTAACAAATTTGCTGTTCAATTTTACAAAGCACAAAAAATCTTCTTCAGTAAAATTAGGTTACCGCTTTACCAGCCAAAACTACACAGTGATTGTCATGCTAAGCAAACGGCAAACTACCAGTCACAAGCAATATACATGTTGTAGTACATCACTACGTGGAGTTTTGGACGGTAATCTGATTTTTTTCTAAGCAAGGTTTTTGTGCTTAAGCAACTCTATATTGGCCTCAGGTTAGTGCTCCCGAGTCACGGTGTAACCCAGGGGAACAATTTAGTGTGAAAAGGACCTAGAGACAGCGTATTCCGAAAATTACGGTACCTGTGTTCATCACTGTACCTTTACCGTTACAGTACAGACACGTACATCCTGGTGTGACTTTTAAAGTTTTATATAGGCCAAGGTCTTTATATTGTCACACACAGGTGCATACAAATGTGTACATTGACAAGGTGACCTTTTTGTTTCCCGTTTCCCATGTTTCCTGGTTTACATTTAAATAGGTGTACGAGTACACACAAAAACACTCCGCATATGTAAGTACCATCATGGCCCTGTACACTAAAGGCATGCATGCACTCTCCTGGTACCAGTATGTAAAATTATTTCTCGTTGGCCCACTAGGCTCTGGGCTTAGGCAAATCTACCCATTGAAACTACAAGCTCTTCACTCCAAGCACTGCAAGTTGAAGTTCCATTGAATTAGCATTATACGTACATGTACATGTGCATGTACATGTACACATATTCCATACAATGGCATACATGGGTCAAAACTTGAAGTGTCACATTTTTGGTGTCCCTGTTACATTGTGACATAGGCCATCAGCCTGGGGGGTTGGTCGGTATCAAATGAGGGGAATAATGCTCATGGTGATTTTTGGCAAGGTATGCACCCCTGTAGTTGGAAAATATGTTTTAGCATTGCAGCGGTGGCAGCTTTTTGGGTGTTATCACTGATGGGCTATTTTGACATTTAAAAAAAAGAAAAGTGGTAACACCTAAAAAGCTGCCACTGCTCATGCTGCAATGCTGTCACACATTTTCCATCTCTAGGTGTGCATACCTTGCCAAAAATCGCTATGAGCATTACTCCTCTCGATCATTTTATTCAAGTGGCCCAATTTTTGGACCGAGGCTGATGGCCTAACATACATGTACATGTATAAGATTTTGTATAAGATTTTGCAATTCAGGACATTCTTTATTAAATGCCTTTTATCTCCAAGAGTGATTTTGTATATTGTAAAGCAAAGTACCTGCCAAACAAGCAAAAAATAGTGTGAAGTCAATTTTAATGATACGTGTACTTAATGGAAAATTACACAGGTCAGGTGTAACGGGGTAGCAAAAACGTCACTTTTGGACCACAAATTTACATGGAATGACCCATACAGGTATGCACTTGTACTTGTAATGTCAATGTGATAGTGCTACTAAATACAGGTACATGTAAATGTCATCGATCAGACATTTCCAGCTGCAATGTACACAACAGGGTCATTCCGTGTCAAATCACCCCCCCCCAAAAATGGAAATTAAAACCGAAACCTAGCTTGGAATTGGCTCACATTTGGTGTATGGGGTAATTGAGGCTGAGAAAACTGAAATTGCAAGTTTTAGCCCCCATCAGACCAACGCTTTTCAAGCTACGGCAATTTTGTTTGCGATTTTGGCCAAAATAGGCGCACCCCCACTTTTCAGTGGGCCAAATCTGATAATATTGGTGTCTTTAGAAAGGTAATTGCATGAGCAATCAAAATTTAACATTAGTTTTGATGTAGGAGCAATTTAAAGTTTCATAACCTTTTGACCTTTACTTTAACGTTGAATTTGACCTTGTGGATCGTGTGACCTTGAGATGAACTTGGGTGAAAATTATACCCAAACATGTTTTCTCAAAAAATCGGTATAATATTTTTTTTGTTTCCTAGCGCTTATCAAAGTTGACATACTTGATGCAAAAATGTGATATCCCTATGCAATTTACTATAAATTGATGTACATAAAAAAATACATACATGTGTACATCCACCTACATGTATATGTGTATATATACAATACTAGGTGAATAAAGTGTGACACACATGGCAAAAAATTAATAGTTTTCAGGAACAATGCAGAATCTTTTATTTCAATGTTCATCCCTCAAGCAAGCTACTTTAAAGGGGTAAAGATAGTTCGTCACAAGGAAGTCCACTTTTCTAGCTTTCAAATGTATGTAGTTGCACTTGTAACGTATGTAACATGGTGTCTTTTAGGTGTCTGGCATCACACAAAGAGTAAGTTCCCTTTGACTTTGTATCATGTAGGTACGTGTCTCACTATGATCA
Source organism: Hippasteria phrygiana (assembly GCA_037893225.1). Taxonomy (NCBI): domain Eukaryota; kingdom Metazoa; phylum Echinodermata; class Asteroidea; order Valvatida; family Goniasteridae; genus Hippasteria; species Hippasteria phrygiana. The sequence continues at coordinate 30,758 of JAZGUH010001064.1, read as the reverse complement.
GACCAAGTACAAACAAGAAAAATATTCTGATTTTTTTTTTAAGTTTGAGTTACATGAGCAAGTAAAAAGGACACCGCTACATACGTTTGCAGCACATATTAAAGTTAATTAAAGTTTTTTATCCAGGTGGTTTTACAAGAACAATCTTCTATATTTTAAAGGGAAAGTTTGTTTATGATAAACACGATGTTTAACGACATTTATTAAAATCCCATTTTCAACGAAAAACTGTTGTTAACATCATTTAATTAACATTTGTAACAAGGACACCGAACCAGAACACAATACATGTACATGTACTAACAATTTCTGTTTTTGTCATCACTCTGTACTGTACTATTCAAACTTATTCAGTTCAACTCCATTCAATTCAACTCCAATTTAGTTAAGTCAATTCAAGTTAATTAAATTAATTATTAATTAAATTAATTTAAAAAGGCAAGAAAATTTAGTAGGCTGTGGTCTTGTGTCTCAATGTTACAAACGTATGAACTCCAATTACAAAATAATATGCAAATCTTGGGCAGGCTACTTTAAAAGTTATTGGGAATGCAAACACTAAAAAAAACAGACACTGTTATTAGTGTTAAGAAATAGTTTCGTTCTTTATATTCAATGCAAAACGAACATTTCAACGCTCGCAACGGGAAAGACCCGACAAATTGCGACATAATCACGCGTGGTGTCTTTCCGTTACGACCAAAGTCGACATTAAAATTGCCGACGTTTGTTCACAGCTCATCACAGTCTAACACAGTGAGTGAAACATAGCTTATTGCTACATTGCTGGCATTTAAGATCAGTGAAAAACTCGCTGATTCAGCCACGAATTGCACTAAAATCTTCGGAGTTACTTTTGAGAATTAACGTTCGTAAAATAAGACACGGTACAATCCAGCATTCGCAGCCATGATACAATAACAAAATCGACTTCAAACAAACTTGACGACATAATCGAGGAAAAATGTTGTGACAATTACATTAAATAGTATCTTAACTTTCTATATCAACAAGTATCGAAGCCCGATGGCCAAAAATCACGATGTGATTTAGACGGATTTCATTTGGGTTCGAGCGTTGCTAACGTACGCAACACGGATTCCATGAGCGGACGACGAATAGTTCATGACCCATATCCTCGTCCTAGCACGTGGAATCAGATTATACCACGGTCTATAATACAGGAACACTGGTTGCCGGTTTTTGTGTGTACGTTGCGCCGGAAACCATCGACACAAATTCGGAGGAGCTGCATGTCTTACGTTCGTAACAAAGTGGACACGGAACAAGGACTCGTGAATGATTTTGATTTTATTTCGTTATTAATTAAGACATGGGAAACTCAGTGTTACAAAGTGTTCTCTTGAAACATGTTCTTTTTAATGAAAAATATTAATGTTGATTATTATTTCGTTTCCAGTATTAGTCGATCACGCAAACGTACGTAACATAGAAGGACACTTCGAGTTACGAACGTTAGTAAGATATTAATGATATGGTTTGGGAACATAGTCACAAATAATTTCCACTTCGGGATTCAGTTGAAGAGGGCCATAGCAGGTCAGTATAATCAACACAAGGACAAGTAAATTTGTGGTAGCAGTACTCCTAGTTAATGAGATTGATTTAGATCATTTAAAAATGTCACATTTTTGTGTCTTTTTTTCTGGAGATACAGATAAAACATGAATAAAAATAATTTGAAACATCACAGCTTAAATATATTATTTCATTTATCAGACTGATATGTAAGATAACACATCACAAGAAAATTAGGCCATAATAGTCTTCAATAATTTGTTTTATTTGTATACATCATAACATTACAAAATCTCTCCAATATCAAATATATACACATATACCAAATGTTGGTGGACTGGAAAGGCAAGGATACTGTTACATGTATCTCATTGTGGAAGTACATGTGGAAGTATCATGTGGAAGTACAATGTATAAGCAACGGATGGACATGTACATGTATAAGGGACCTTCCACTCAAAACATACAGATCTGTATTTCCTATACTAACTGAAATTATCAATTGACTTTATAAATGTACATGCTTAAACACAAAACTACAAAATGAAATGGGGAACTTAACAGTCGCTACACGGCATCCCCCAATGAATGTTAAATGCATAAACATCACCATTTGCCTGTTGAAACATTTATTTCATTTTAAATGTACAATTCATCCAACCATGGAGGTAGTAAACACCTCCATGATCCAACGTACATTGTACATGTACATTTGTATGTAGGTTAAGGGGCGTGGCAAGTTGGTTACACACAGATCTTGCAACATTAATCACGGTCAGAATTATGGCCACGCCCCATGCAAAAAAAACAAGTTGCAAAGGCACATGTATCTAAAGAATCGTAATTAAAGAGGTTTGACTCGAGAACATGTGCATATATACAGTACGTGTACATGTACATGTACTTCAAGTTCAAACAAGGAAACCATTCTACTTCATAAAAAATGATCAACAAATTAATCCTCACCCCGATCCGCCAGCATTTGTCGCATTAATGCTGTCGATTCTCAACTTATTGGCAATATCGCTCAACTCCTGCAGCGTGGCTTTATCCACAGTGGCCATGCTGATGACACACCTCTATATTGCAGCAGGAAAAAAGATGCACGCTAGCAGCACACAAGGCAGAGGCCAAAGAGACAGAGTGAGAAGAGCGACTGTGTGGACCAGTGTGTGAATGAGCAATGAGCAGGAACTTCAACCTGCATACAGGTTTGAGGTATTTCCTGTATTGTGGGGTGTGATGACCACTGATGCATTGCCAAGCTGTGCATGTAACCAGTGGCCAATGCATGACATGCAAATCAAGGGATGCCAACTTCCTGCATTGGCAAAGGTCTCATTGTCCATTGGAACAACTTAATTAGACTGGAATACCTGCCCTATTTGTAAAATTTTAGGGAGTACACCAGGGCCCAATTTTACAGAGCTGCTCAAAGGTACATGTACATTATGTAGTAGCACTTTTCTTGAAAACGACAGCACACCAGGTGCCATGATTTCACAGGATGCTTGAGACTGCAATTTACTCACAGTCTAGTACAGTATTTCGTTATAATTCAGTAGTTTTTGGCCGTTTGCAAATGTTGTCTAATCAAGTTACCAGCCAAAACTCGATGTGATTGTCAAGCTACATGTAAGCAAACAACAGCTAAATACCACACACAAACAATGTACATCACATGGAGTTTTGGCTGGGAAGCTGGTTTTACTAAGCAATATTTGTGTGCTTAAGCAAGTTTGTGTGCTAAAGCAGCTCTATGGAATTCCCCCAGGTCTATTCAGGGTTTCACTATATAGTAGAATCAACCTCATTATATGTTCCCCCCTTCCCCACCACCATTTCTGTGGAAGTAGAAGCCCTGATGTACATGTATGAGGGGCAAAGAAAAGACTCTCTTCTCAACAAATCATTGAGTCGGAAAATCTTCCTACTGAAGACAGCCGAGGTTAGTACAATGGTCTGTGTGGGATGAAACAAGCACAGGCATATATTCTACATGTATTGTGATGGATTTATATTAATGTAGTCCAAAAATATAGATGGACAGTCATTTCAGGTTGAATCTACTCCAAGCAGTGGAACGCTATGGCCTCGTGGCTTACATGTAGTGTATTGAACTCAATATCTCGGTGACACTGCAGATTGTGGGTTCGAGACCGGCTGGGGTCATGGTGCTTGTGTCCTTGAGCAAGGCACTTTGTCACAAGTTGCTTCTCTCCACCCAGGAGTAAATGGGTACCTGTGAGGGCAGTAATGGTTATGTGTTTGATTAGCACATGTCCCTTAAAATAGCAGCCGGGGCTGTATACTCCCCAGAGAGCTGAGGTTTCAGGAATGATTAATGGGCCCGATGACCAGGAGTAATAATATAGTCTGCAAAGCGCTTTGATCTTGCTAAAAGCGCTATATAAGAACCTGTATTACTACCTGTATTATAAGCAAAGATTAAAAAAAAACACGAAATGTCCAGTTTTTGTAAGACAGTCTTGATGCAGTCTCTAGGCCTACAGTATCAAAGCCATTATTTGGCGAGGAAATTTTACGTATTTTATGTATGTAAAACAAGTGGGTTTGTACATTTTCTGCAGTGAAAATAATTATTTCCCCTTGTTGCGTGGGCAGATAAGACTGATAGCTGGATTATAGGTAGTGCTGGGCGATACGACGATAAAATCGCGATGATGCGATATTCGCCGCCCAAAAATCGAAATCAGCTACATGTTTTTTTCAATCGAAGAATTGAGATATCGCCGATATCGTTCCTAAAATCGGCAATTTTTTTCGGAACCCCTATTTTCCCTTTAAAAATCAGTGATACTTCTTGTTACCAGCAAATTCGCTAAAATTAATTTCCTTGTAAGCAAGGTTCAAGTCGAAGTGACATCATCCTTTCGAACTTTCTATTTATAGTGTAAATAATGTGAATATTAATTGCTTAATTGCAATTTTTTCGGTTTAAAGTCTAAGTTTATAATAATGGACAACTTGAATTGTCAGTAAATCTGCGATAAGATGCAAAATCTATTAAAACGTTATAAATATCGAAACAATTAGCGTACTCCGCACTTCATTGTAATATTTAGTTTAATTCATATGCAAATTAGCCAGCCCAGCTCTGGCCATTTGAAGCACGATATGTTGGCAAGGGAACCCCCCCCCCCCCCCCCTTGTGTCAATCATTTTGTTTCAAAAATCTCAGGAATTCTTTTAAGAAATCTAGGGGGATATGTTAGGTAACAATAGTCTGTGTGTATAGGGTAATGGCTCTGGCTGGTGGCGGTAACACAGAAAAGGCTTTGATCCAGATATCCCCAGACTAAGCTTAGACTACGCTGTTTCTCAATATTGATGGCTGGCCTAAGAACGGCCTCTAACAATAACTGGCCACAAACACGTTTGCCGATTATGCAGTTACAATGTATATGAACAAACTTTTGCGACATTTCAATCATGCTGAAATTTGTTGACGATTTTATCGCCATATGTTTTGGCGCGAACCGTTTACAAATTTGGTTACGAATTGATGAGAATGACGACGAATTAATTCACGAAACCATTACATTGCGACTCAGTTATGAAGCGTTTGCGACTTTGACGAAGCACTTACGACGCACTTACGAACTTGCCGACGTGGTTCGAAACACGTTACGACACCAACAAGAACACGTGGGAAACACGTGATGAATCAGCGGTTCGCGGCGTTTTGTCTTCACTTTCGTATTGTCATCGCCGGATTCCTTGAAGAACGAGAACTGCAGCCGCCAGGAGGATATTTTCCTCTTCAACATCAGCCGCTTCCAGTACATCAGAGTTGGTGAACATGATGCAAAATGAGAAAATACAAGTACAGGTTCTCAACGCACGCGTCACCACATGACGTTAAGTTCGCAACAAGTTCGTATATATATCGCAAAATGTCGTATATGCGTCGTGAAGTCGTTAATACCTCGTAACATGCCATGTTAATTCGTAACACTTTCGGTCTGTTTCGTAAACAATTCGTCACATTTCGTCGTCAAATTTGCGTAAGCGGGATCGGGGCTTTAGAATAAACCTTTTCGACATTCTCAAAGCACCATGGGAACAGCATCAGCCCTTTACTGGCATTAGAAGATTGGTCGCATTGGTCACATGTTGGTTGTCATGATTGCAAAAATCCTCTTCTGATTGGCTAATAATTAGTCTGGTTCCCTGACCTGAAGATTCCCTGACATGCCTGATATCTTAGGTCAGGTAGCTACCACAGTTTAACATAGATCATGACGTGCAGTGTTAGTCCGAGTGACGTCAGTGGCATCATTCAAATTTAATATTCTTGCAAAATCCAGTCAGCAAAATACCGTAAGAGTGTCGTGGCATTGATTTTTCAGTTTGTATAGGAATTGAGAATTAAAATTCCAGGATGTCACGGGCCTGACAGGCATTTTGTTATTGCGAACATCAACATTAATGGCCGAATGTTACAAAAAACAAGTTCAGAAAACCTTGGACGTTTTCGGAAACTGGCAGAATTCTGCCAGTTTTCGTCATGTGACATTGGCGGCTACCGGACCTTGGCCTAAAGTAATATTCATCAGAAATAGTCAGAATATTTTGGTCTGAGAACCAGACTAGCTAATATGTGACATTATGATTATTAGCTGTTCTAATTCCAGAGAGTTGCATTCATCAGTAACTGGTATGAGAGGGATTCCCCAATAAACCTTTTCGACATTCTCAAGGCATCATGGGAACTGCATCAGCCCTAACTGGCATTAGAAAATAGAAGAGCAAGCACATTAGAACGGACGTGATTGGTCGCATTGGTCACATGTTTGTTGTCATGCTTGCAAAAATCCTCTTCTGATTGGCTAATAATGTGACATTATTAGCTGTTCTAATTCCAGAAATTTGTAACTGGTACCCTGAGAGGGATTCCCCAATTATTTCCTTTATTTTCATTGCCATTTAAAATTGATTTTTCTGGTTATTATTTTCCTTATGTTCCATGCAAAGATATGTGAAAAGGGTATCGCTCAACTCATGACCGATATTTAGCATAAAATCAATTAATATTTGGACTGGTTCACACTCACAGTGCCATAGGTTTGTGTATAAATTACATGGTTTGTTTGGCCTCCAAACCCACAATGCCATTGAGAATGTTGAAAAGGTTAATTTTTAAATTGTTTTATTAGGCCTATTATTATTTTCCTTATAAATGTTCCATGCAAAGATACGTGAAAAGAGTATTTCACAACTCATGACAGAGATTTAGCATAAAAACAATTAATATTTGGACTGGTTCACACATAGTGCCATGCATATAGACTTAATTGTGTATAAATTACATGGTTTGCCGCCATACCCACAATGCATTGAGAATGTCGACAACCATGACAACCAATATGACCAATCCCATGCATTCTAAGTGTGCATGATCTTCTAATGCCGCAAGTTTGTCATCCAATCCCATGATCAGGATGATCATGATGCATTGAGAATGTCGAAAAGGTTTTTGTGTGTTATTTAAATTCCTCCGTCCATGAATTTACATTGTGCGCACGCGTGACTGTGCAACTCTTACCCTGAATTCGCGGCGCCAGTGGACTGAATACTATGAATACGTAGCTTGTTGGCGATATCATTCAACTCCTGCACCGTCTGCCTGTCCGGCCTGTGGTATGCTTCACCAGTTCCGTCCATTCTCAGCCTTTCTTAGAAAGAATTAAGTTTTAACAGTTGCGCGGCGGCGGACGCGTGGTGCAGTCGTGTGACGGCTGTAGACTTGCAAACATATGCCGCGCCGTTAGTTGCCCTGCTGACCTGGGTTCGAGGTGATTATGGTGCTTGATCATCCTCGACTCCATGGGCGCGTGTGCGTTCCTTCACTAACCCCTGGCCGTGAGGAATACGTAAACGACACTGACTGGCTATTCGAAATGAATGTTTATGCACTGAAAGTGAACCGCGCGCGTAATCCGAATGTTGAACGTCCTGTGCGCTCGCGCCCGCGTTAGCATCCTATCACGTGACATTAGCAAAACGACTCCGAGCACTTGTTTCCATTATCAAGACAAGGCTACTAGTCCGTCTTGAAGCTTGGTGGCCTGGTTACGATAGACGATATGGATTTTTTTCTGGTCAGGAAATACCCGGGGGAAATACATGTATTTTATGTTTAAACAGAGATAGAAGAGGCACACATATTATAAATTCGAGTCGAGGCCGAAAATCTAAATTATTCTAATCGCTAGTAAACTACTCATTTATCCAGTTGAAAAATAAAAAGCTCATTCTCAATGACAGTGTTTGCCGCCGCTGCAGAAGATGCATCAAAAGGTTTGACAAATTTGCGAAAATAGCTAAGGAAAACATTCGGAAAATTACACAACTGACATCCGGCGAATAAATGCGGAAACGGTCATGACGATCGTCATACTTTTCCTAAATTCCTCCTGATCCCACCAGGCCGGCTGTTACTTAGTGCATATTCATAGAGGCTATTACCAACATCAGCTGTGGGTCCAAGCCCCAGAGACGCCACCTTGATTATGAATGCCGAGTCTTATGGTTTTGTAAGAAGGGGCAGTTTATTAGTCCCTAAAATTGTGATCTCAAAACCAGAAGGCCTGCCAGATCCCTGCACAGGTGGCAAGTGTGCGCGCAAAAATGGGTGTCCCTGCCGGGTAGCTGGGATCCATTGTTGCAAGTACTGCAAATGTAAGGGAGGTGATTGATGTAAAAACCCTATCACTGAGTGATGAACACTGCTCATCATCATCCTACCTGGACTCTGTTGTGTTACTCTTCATGTTCCTGACCCTGGTTTTAGGTGACAGATAAACAGTACTAATGTGGTGTTAACAGTTGTATTGTTGGCTGTTGGGCAATTTCCCTGCTGAACTTTGAAACATTTAAGCTCTCTATAGTGCTGCCTACTGAAGTAATAAGTTTTTCACTTTAAGTTAACATTCCATTGATAATAGTATGATTGAAAATACAATTTCTTTATATTAATCAAATGCTCATTTTCTTTCTTTAAAAAAATCCCTTGTATTGTTTAAATTCCAAATTGTCAGTTCAACTCTAGTAGATGACATAAATGTTTTAACTTTGTTTTAAGTTCGAAAAGTTTAAGTTAATAAATATATGGCAATTTCTGTATGTATTAGTTGTATGGTAATAAGTTGACCTAACGGATTTTAGCCATTTTCTTGTAAAATATCAAATTAGAAATTTAACACTCTTCTGTTACTCCCCTAAAAACTAAACAGACCATTCTGAACATTTTGAGCACCTCATAAAATCTGTAGCTCCAATGGTTTAGAAAATACAGCTATGTCGGAAGTAGCACTTCCGATAAAAAAGGGCATGGTCATTTTAAAAAGGGCGTGGTCATTTTCAGGCTGTTCACCCCGGATAGAGATTTTGGCACACATCCCAAGTTATTCCTTGGCGTCATATTAGCCTATAACAGTTGAGTTATTCTCTCCTAAATTATGTGCGTACATGTCTAAGCTTGGTCCTAGACTATCGCTAGCTGGGGTAGTGGTGGTTGACTCACTCCGGGGCAGACACGAGTATCATGTGATGACTAATCGAACGGTCTCGTGTAAGTTTCACTAGAGTTCGTGTGTTTTAGACCGACCGTACCGTAGTACCTTTAATGCGGTTGTTATACGTAATCACAGCCAATCAGCACTTGCAAGTGTTCATGAGGTCAGCGATGCTTGCGTTCCATCCAATTAACTATCGGGATTGTACCTTAGCTTCTTGGTATTCATAATAAGGTCTGGCATATATGGCATACGATATACATGATTATTCTAATCATTAGTAATAGTATACACGCCCTCCCTCCTGGTGATTGACACACCAGATGTATACAATGGCACTTGCAACGATGCCCCACTTCTATTGTTACAAGGTTACAAATGGGGGGGGGGGGGGGGGGGGGGATGTAGATGGCGGGAATTTCAATGGGATATTTTCAACATGCGGGTTGTCAGGATCAAACCTGGGCCAAGACTACATCCGAATCAAAGAAAGGTTCGGGTACTCGGCAAAACCCGGGCCGAACAATGTCAAAAAGATCGAATGCTTTTAAAATTCGGAGGCAATGAGATCTCGGAAGAAATACATGTGCCGAATTCAAAACCTGCGGCTGTTTTATGTCGTTCGATTCGTGAAGACGTGTTAGGTTTGTAATTTCATTCGGTTTTGGGAAATAGATTCGAATCGTAAAAACATGTTAGGTTTGTGAAATTTCATTCGGTTTTGGGAAATACATTCGAGTTACAAAAACATGTTAGGTTTGTAAAATTTCATTGGGTTTTGCAAAAAGCATTCGAATCATAGGCCCTAAGGATGTTCGGTCTGTAAAATTTCATTGGGTTTTGGAAAATGCATTCGGGTGGTAAAAACACGTTCGGTGTTTCAAAACACGTTCTTTAAAAAAAAGCATTAGATTTAAAAAGACGTTCTGTTTTCAAAAATACATTCCGCTTTTAAAACATATGTTCTAATCTTTTTTACTTTAATTCTGCTTCGTACCGACACCCCTATGTTCTGACAACCTGCATAAAAGAATGTGTTAGCCTGTTTCGACTGGTGCGTTGGGCTAGAGACCAGCATAATGTTTAAGTTTACAAAGAAGTGCAGGGATAACACAAACAAACTGTTACTATATAGGCCTATATGTTTTTGATAGAGAACAAAAGCCATTTATCACAGTATATGTGAAAGATGACAAACACAATTGTGCATTGGTCACTGATTTGATTTGATTTGATTTTATTTTATTCGGTATTACCATATAGACAAATATAAATATAAATGTATATATATGTACAAACAAACAAACAATTACTACAATACATTAAAAACATGGTAATACCAGGGATAGCCCATGAAAGTTTTTCAACTTATTTCCAATGGGGTCCCCTTATTGCACAATAACCACAAAAAGAAAACCTACACTCCAAAAACACACAATGTCAAAACAAGCAAAAGCAAACAATACTTATACAAAAAACGTCCAGCAAAACCAAACCAAAAACATAAAACTACGCAGACAAAAAAAAATAAAAAATACATGGATACTCCATACAAAACTAAAGATTACAAAAAGACCATACAAGACAAAAAACATAAAAGGAACAAAACCCCAAACTAAAAACAAACATAAAACAAATTAAAACATTACATTATAAAAAATACATATTTAACTGAAAATTAACCCTCCCTTCCCTTTTAAAAAGAATTATCTACTAACAAAGAAAGCCCTTTCCCTCACAGTCTCCCTCTGTTCTAAAAACTTCTTTAACTCCCTCTTAAAAGTAAGTTTATTGTGAATTGATTTTACATACTCTGGCAACAAATTCCACTCCTTAATGCCATTGTAAAAAAAAGATGTCTTGGTGATGTTATTAATAGTGGGGACCACAAAATTATAGTTTCTAGATCTCGTATTCATTTGATGTGCGTCTTGTACTTTAACAAAAAAAGAATTAAAATAAGAAGGACAATTACCATAATAAATACCATGTACTATATTCAATGTTAATTGGATGACTCTACTTTCTATGTGAAGATAACCAATGTCATGAAAATCCTGTAAGTTGAGATGATGCCGAGGATTAAAATCATGTATAAAACGAACCATTTTATTCTGGACAATTTGTAATTTATTTTTTTGGGAAGTCTTGAGGCCAAAATACCATACCATACAGGCGTAGTCAATGTGACTTTGGATAAGAGTGGAACAGAGAAGTTGTCTGGTAGACTTGTTCAAATATTGCAAATGTCGATAAAGAAATTTAAGTCTACCAGTGGATTTTTTAACAATATTGCAAACCATGTTTTCACCGGTTAAACTTTGGTCTAAAACCATGCCTAAATATTTGATATTTTCTTTGGCAGATAAAACCTGACCCTTGTAATCAACAGAAAAGTTCGGAACATTCTTGCATTTACGTTTAGACCCAAACAATAAAGTTTCACATTTCCCAAAGTGCAGAGACAATTTGTTATCTATCAGCCATCCATTACAAGAATCCATTTCCGATGAAAGTTTATGAGCGATAACTTTAGGATCCTTATCTGCAACCATTATGATACTATCATCCGCATATAAGACCAATTTGGAGTTGACACTCATAGCCATGTCATTACAATAGCACAAATATAAAATAGGTCCGAGAAGACTACCTTGAGGCACTCCATTTACAATCGAATGTTTAGATGACATGACTCCATTGATACTAACAACTTGACTTCTATCGGATAGATATGATTTAAACCATCTATTATCGATACCCATCAGTTTCAGCTTGGAACATAAAATATCATGATTCACGCAGTCAAAGGCCTTTTGTACATCCAGAGCTAACATTCCAACATAATTCCCATTAGCTATTTCAGTTTTAATGAAATCATTTAGATATACCAAAGACGTATTAGTAGAAAAATTCCGTCTAAACCCAGATTGGTACTCATAAATGAGATTATTGTCATTAAGATAGTTATCCAATTGAACCAACACAGCTTTCTCTAAAATTTTAGAGACAGTCGATAATACACTTACAGGTCTATAGTTTCCCACTTCTAGTTTAGATTTCTTTTTATAGAGTGGAGTCACTCTAGCTTGTTTAAAATCATTCGGAACACAACAAGATTTTATAGAGAGGTTCACAACATGTCCGATCGGTATTTTTAAAATATCAGCACCATCTTTTAAAAAGATTGGGGGGATACCATCCAGACCAGTGCTTTTATTTTTACTAAGCCTGCTCAATTCTTCAAAAATGAAATCTGTAGTAACTGTCTGCAGTTCGAAAGGATCATGAGCCATTTTTGAACTATAGTACTGCTTGAATAGGTCTGAGTGAATATCAAAGACAGGATTGTCCGACGGAAGTTGCTCAGTTAAAGTTTCAGCAATTGTAGTGAAAAATTCATTGACATGTTCAGAGATCAAAAATTGATCATAACACATATTTCCATCAATATTGAGTACAATCTGGCCTTTATCCTTATTTTTGTTACTGCAACCTAGGTTTTTAAGTTGAGCCCACAATTTTTTTGGGTTATTTTTATTTTCTTCTAAATGAGCCATTAAGTAATCAGACTTGGCTCGTTTGATAGTTCGTTGTACTCTGTTCCTAACAGAACAGTACTCGTTCCAGTTAATGCCAGACTTGTCCACTCTGTATTGGTGAAAAAGATAATTCCGACGCTTGATCAAATCTAGAATATCATTAGTCATCCAAGGTTCTGTGTTAGTTTTAATTTTAACAGACTTCAATGGAGCAATCCTGTCAATGATGTCAGTTAATCTGCATTTCAGTACGGACCAAGCTTCATTAACATCATTTAAACAAGTAACTTCCGACCAGTCTATTTCATTTAACATGCTCAGATAAACGTCTTTGTCATACTTTTTCATTGATCTCAACCTCACACAGTTGTTAGTCCTCGTCTGGCCTCTGATAATCTTTCGAGTGCAGTAAATGGCACAATGATCTGAAATGCCTATGTTGATTGTACCAGAAGCACTAATCTTTTCTTGACTGCTACAAAGAACGTGATCTAAAATTGTAGCAGTGGTATCGGTAATCCTAGTTGGAGAATCAATCAACTGTGTGAGGTTAAACATATTAAGTACATTCATATAAGGCTCAAAAAGAGAAGATGATTTTTGTAAAAGACAAATATTAAAGTCTCCAAAAATATACTTCTCTTGATTGAGGCTAAGTTTGGATAAAGCCTCGTCCATGTATCCTAAGAACCTTGAACAATTAGGTGGTCTGTAACAAACTGCAACGATAAAAGGTTTAGTTTTAGGAAGAAATATCTCCACCCAGGCTGATTCCATGTTATCAGATTGAAGATCGTCTCTACAATTAAAAGAAATACTGTTCTTAACGTAGAGACAAACTCCACCACCGTTCCTAGCTCTGTCATTTCTTATAACATTGTAGCCATTAATCTTCACCTCAGTGTCCATCACACTATCATCCAGCCAAGTTTCACTAATTGCTAGAATGGATGGATTAGCATGCTGAACCATCCATCTTAACTCTGACAGCTTGCAGAGCAAACTTCGGATGTTAATGTGAATCATATGCAGACCTTTATGGACTTTGAAGTGATGAAAAAGGCTATCATTGTGCTCAGCAAATATATCAGTCGATATGTTATTGTCAGTAGCATCATGTTGACGAACAGGAAACTTGCAATACTGTTGTTGATTAGTTTCCACTTCAAACGGTGAATCAGGCAGACGAGGAAGTTCATCCAAGAGACATTTATAGCAGTACCAGGGTGTGGAGGAATTGGATAACCGAAGATACTCATCAGCTCGGATACTAGCACACTTTGCATGAGTCCACACGTCACAAGTATCGCAACAAACACCCTGTTGATTACTCTTAACTGGTTTGTCGCAGATTGTACATGGAAACTTAACTGGGCCAGGATTAACCTCGACATCACCGCACAAAGAGATTTGTCTTAACTGCTGGAAGGTAGCATCAGTGTTAGCATAGTACAAAATCGGTCGGCTGCTAAATTTTCGCTTTGAGTTTAATCCATAAGACCTAGGACTAAGTCTGCAATCAAACGTGACGAGTAAAGTGCTGTCATGGCTGTAGAGTCCCGAGTGTTGCAGAAGATTATGGACTTCAAAGTGATGATAAACAGCAGGTTGGTCATCAAGTACAGACATGAAAGTCATACATGGCGATGTAGCAGTTGTCAACAAAATGACAATGATAGCCACTAACAGGAAGCGCTGGTGACACATGTTTGCTAATACAAAGTTACAAACGTCTGTATGGATGGTGTTGAACTAGATGCTCGGTAAAACTTGTACATTGGAACATTACCGATTAAAGATGAAATCAGTTGCCATCCAATCAATGCAACCCGAAATAGGACTCAAAGATCGACATCTGTAAAGAGCCCTAAATCAGCAACATTTTGAGAGAAGTTTGCCAGTTAAAAGTCCCATTTAAAAAGATAAAATTCGTAGGTTTTAATTTCACAAACGTGCGAAAATTAAAAACATCTCCTACCACTCAGTCCCATAGGTGTCGTAACATACATTTGTAGGGGTGTCGGACAATAGGGGTGTCGAATCACGGGGATGTCGGAAAACACAGGGGTGTCGGAACATAGGCTGAGTAGTCGGAACATAGGGGTGTCGGAACTTAGGGGTGTCGGAACATAGGGGTGTATTACCGTTTTCAGAGGTACGTCGGGGTTTCTCTTTAATGAGCTCACTGTCTCCAAGTCAATGCACACCAGACAGTCGTGTCGTCACCAGAGCATCCGCACACAATAGAGTCACTTAATCCCCCAAATCTACCACTAAACCCCCAATGCCCGCGACGACTTCAAAGGCGTTTTATTTATGGAAGTAAACTGTGACACGTTATTGCAAAGTGCGATCGACTGGAAAAGTGCAATCGAGTGACGATAAAGACTGATCGATCGATTGATGGAAAATACTCATCTATGTAAAAGAATCTATCGATCGATGTAAAAGACTGATCGATGTGTTGATCAGGGATTATGCTTCTTTGGCGTTTCATGGATCCGGGGAAAGATCCCTCCTAACCACCTACAGAGGTGAATTTTTCCAGGTAAATGTTTGTTTGCGAAAAATGAGAAAATAAACAACGTTTCGCTTTGAAACGTTGTTCTTTGACACCTAATGTAAATAGAGATTCGCTTTTGTTGAGTTACAAACGCAGAGAGATCGGGAAAGCAACTACATTTAGGTATGTCTCCGGACACGTCCAGTTGTAATGGTGATGTCAGAAAAAGAATCACGGAATTAAATTTTTCATGGACAACCGAAATGCATCGTCTGGGTACTATAACATTCAGTATACATTTTATGTACCGGTACACGTACATGTACAAGTAACTTCCGGTTTTATGACGTCATCGGTCAAGGGAAGGTAAATGCCGACTATTCAGAGGATACATCATCTAGATTCATGAAGTACCTACGAAAACCAACTTGTGTCATGAACTTGTAAAATTTATATCTCGTCAAAACGAACTTGGAAAAATATATTTCGTAAAAACAAACTTGAAAAATATATCTCGTCAAAACTAATTTCTTTTTATAAATAATATCTAGTAAAAACAATTTATAATAAGTATACTCCACGTTTTGAAAATGTATACTTCATGGCACTATTGGACTTTCGTAAAGTACAAAACCTTATAAAATATGGAAATTGTACGCGTAGGCCTAAGTATGAATAACGCGTAACTTCCGGTTTGAATAAACACATATTTTTGTGAAAAGCGTTTTTCACTATCTTATTAACCACTCAAAACCACTCAAAACGTCAAGAGCAAACTATGCAAAAAATAGTGTATACTATCAGGATATTATTTTTTCCATTGACTGCTGTTTTGGTTAAAAATATATCACTGTTCAATCATTTCCAGGTCTGATAATAGAAATATTTGCATATTTTGTTGTCAACATTTTGTGATTTATTTCAGTCTTTGGATGCGACATGCGAATCATACTACTACAACAGGTGTACTGTGATGTTTAATGTTGCTAGAATAGGGTAGTCTGAGAAGTCAAAAAGAGATATGGAATGCGTATGCGTACAGGGGGGAGGGGGGTTGGAGCCACTGCGTATGCCATGCGTACAGGGGGAGGGGGTCAGAAAAGTCGGCATTTTGTGCGTACTTACATATGTTCTTTATGGACGGCCCCTCTACTCGACGATTCGCGACCAGCCTACCGAGGTTGGTCGCATCGCTGCAGCCCAATAGCCGTTCTAATTGCACCAGTTATCAGAAAAATTGCAAAAAAAACACGTAAATATTCAGCCGGGGCGGGGGGGGGGGGGGGGGGGGGGGGGGCGTACTCAGTACAAATGGCCACACGGGGACGTGCCGCAAACATGGGTCGGATTTTCGACAGTCCGGGATATTAATGACCCCTTTTTCCCCCCCCCGATTAGTGGTATAGGCCCTACTCATCGGTTGTAATTCTATCATCTGTATTGACATGGGCATTTTTATCACATATTGGTATATCAATGGGTCGTCATTTTCCAGACTGAGTGGTAGTAATAACGTTAAAGATCGCCCGAGAGAGATCATTATATATAGACTTCTACGAAAATACCGCGTATACCATGTATAGTACCAGGCAGCTCGCCCTCCGTAAATGTATCGCGCGCGTGTCGAGTGTGCACATAACCTTCCCACCTCTGACCACGACCTGCCGATTTGTAGGGGTGGCTGTATATAGGTATTTGGATGAGTCAATAATATCTCGGGTTGGGAATGGGTGTGGGTGGTATTTTAATCTAGTATCATGGGAACCTAGATTTGGAAAAGGGCCCAATGGACCGATCCGGATTTGACCATAAGCCCCGCCCACCTTAGCAACGGCATAGCGACGCCATTGCCTCGGTCAAGCTTTACGTTCAAGTACATAAACATTACGTGTTCTGCCAAATTCAAAAGGCGGTGGATTTAAAGAAAGACGCTGGCGACGTCGCTACAGAGTTCAATCAATTGAACTTTGACATGGTCGCTGACCTCACTTTTTTCAATGGGCCAATAGAATTGCCTGATCGGTAAGAAACGATGAATATGTAAATTGGGCACACGGCATAAAAAATCAATATCACTATCATTTTAATTTTTTTTTGTTATTAAAACAGCTGGGACAGACATTAATCGCACATCCAAAAAATGCTAACTCTGATAAGTTATAATTATCGCAGCTAAAATAATTGTACGTTCAGCAGCGCAGTGGCAACCTCGTTACCATGGGTACGATCTGTTTTCCCACCATGCATTGCGCGATCTTAGTGAAGGAACGCACACGCGCCCATGGAGTCGAGGATGCATGGTGAAGTGGCGATGAGTGATCATCACACGTCGCATTCGAATTCCAGACGCGCTGCGCGTATGCTGCGCGTGTGTTTACAAACGTCGCGTGACGACTATAAACTGCACAAAAAAGGCCTAGCGTCCTGCGACCGTCAGCGTCGGACGATTTTCATCGCGCGACCGACTATTAGTATAAACCGGCCTTAATTTTGTTCGGCGAATTCCGTATATAGACTAATCCGGCGACCAAAATTAGAAGCATTTACTGCGGTGGCATCACGCTCGCGTGCGTATTTTACGCACGCGCTTGATGCAGCAATTTGCCGACGCCATTTTTACAGTGGTGCGCCGCTCGCGTGCAGGTTGCGCGCGTTCTTTAATTTCAGTCGCGCGCGCATTTTGGCAAGTTGTAAACACCCTGTTGGTCGAAGCTGCATCGAGCGCGTGCGTTAAATACGCACGCGAGCGCCTCGCCACCGCAGTAAATGCTTCTAATTTTGGTCGCCGGATTCGTCTATGGGCTCTGTGCGCCGTCGAATGAGGGCGCTATCCACATAGCAACCGCACTTCCGTGGGCAGTACGTCGCTGGATCCGCACCGCGCTCCTCGTTCATTTGATACTCGTATACCGCGCTTGGTTCAAGACGACAGTGATCGTAATGATCGTGCATATGTAGCGTCGCGTTTATTCGTTTCATGCAGGCGCCCTCTGACGGTACGATTAGACCAACCCATGCTAGACTGGTTCCCGGTCCCTACATTGTCCTTCGGATTTCAAAAGTATGCGGACCGGGAACCAGTCTAAACCCATGCGAGCTTATGAGTTGGTCTAATCGTACCGTCTGAGGGCGCACTGCATTGAACAAATAAACGCGACGCTACACGATCCATTATCGATCACTGTCGTCTTGAACCAAGACTACTATATATATATAGCTCAATTGAGTTCCGATCCAAGTCATCAGATGCCAAAACATTGAAAAAGTACGAATAGGTCCCAATATATACATGTAAGCTCACTTAACTGCGGTGACAGTGACATCAAGAGTAGATAAAATTGTCACTAACATTTAAGCGGGACCAGGGCCCAATTTTTTATGCTAACCGAGCCCCCTTAGCAAAGTTTTCATTTCACGGCGACCGTAAGCAGACGTTTTCTGCTAAAAGGGCTTCGCACACTAAAATGCATGCTAACCGGCCTGATTTTGTGCTAAAGGCCGCCATCTTGTTTGTCGTACATGTATCAATATACAGAATGACAAACAAAAAGTATAGTTTTGCGACGGTCCCCGGCCCCCAAGAGTGTACCATGACAGGGAAAATCCCTTCGAGATGTACTCGGAAACGCAAGTGTGGGCGCGGTACCGATTTCGGTCACAAAGACAAATATTGTTGTTGACTGGAATTGTTTCCGATTTGTACGTATGTGTCCAACTTTTGAGCCGCGACTTTCATTAAAGTTTTCCCGTGAAGACGACTCTCACATTGACTGCACTTTTATGTTTTTACTTTGTACATGCGGCGCGTATACGTACGTACGTACGTACGTGTAAATTGCGGAACGAACCAATCGATAAATCATTTTAAGAGTAGCTGGCCTACCATTTATAAACAAAAAAGGGGGAACTCTTTAGCCGGCGCAAACTATGAAGATGGGTGTATCAGGGTTAAAATCAGCTGGCCTAATTGTTTTAATAGTTAGCGAAGGTTTTCAATAATTTATTTTTAAAAAACAAGGGTTGAATAATGTTAATATACGTCATAAACCGTACATTTTCAAGAATATTTTTCACCAATAAAACACATTTTTTGTGCAATATGTACAAATAATGATAACTTTAAACATAGCTATTATAGCATTTTACGTGTTAAAAAAACAACGCTTAATATTTTATTTCACCACCCTTTGCGTACGTAAGACGTCTGTGGACGCAAACAAAAAGGTGTCGCCAGGCCGGATGACGCCATTGGCCGCCGTTTGTGCAGTTTTAATCCATTGTTAAATTATTGTTTATGTCATGCTTGACTGCACAAACACATTGTAGCAATTCGAATTGGCTGCCAGAACCGCTGCAACACCCCGACGTCTCCCGTAAAAAAACCGTGCCCAAGGGGTTAACTTGAATTGTGAAAAGCGTTCTTTTTGAAAAAACAACTACAGATCCATAATATTTCATAATTTCAAAGTTCCCCAAAGTCGAAAAGGGCGAAGACTTTCGCTTTCCCTCCCAGCTTCCGTCATTTTTGAAGACAACCAAAACCGTGCACGCGGCTAGCAGACAACGCATTTATCGGATGCGCGCGCATGTATTTTTGTGCTAAGCATATCCGTTAAAAGTTCGCCGTGAAATACGCTTACGCGCAAGCAAATTGTTCTGCTATGGTTAGCACACAAATTTGCTTAACGGTTAGCAACGCCGTGGAATTGGGCCCAGGGCGCAGGCGCCTGCGCCTGACGAGTCGGATGCCCAGTAGCTCGACGCGATACATACACAGTGCACGAATCCAATATGTACACTGATACATTACTATCCTAATGTGGACATTCCTTTGTATTCGTGTAGTTAAGAATTCGCGGCCAAAATACTCATTTTTCTCACAACCAGAAAATGTTTCTAACCCTAATTTTTGATAGTGGCCCCCTGAAGTAATTATCTTTATTCTTCCACAGATAACCCTAACCCGATTTTCCCTCTAAATATCTTTTTCAGAGAGGGGAAAACCAAGTGTGGACATGGGCAAGTCCACACAATGTCTTCGCTACCTGCCTAGTGTGGACATGCATACACTTTCAACCGGGGACCTCCCGATTATCCTCCTATTGTTCATACTTTAAAGAGGAACTAAAACGGCAATTTTTTTTTTGACTTTTTGGACTTTTCCGACAGTTTAAATACTCTTTTAACTGATGGAGATTAGTTTGCAGACGAGAGAATTTTTTTTTATTAAAAAAAAAGGGTTGTTATTCTGAACCATTTATCCTGTTTCGCGAAAGCTCATTATGTATGTTAAATGTATGTACGTGACCCCGTGACGTACACGTGTAGAGTCGGTTGATGCTACACCCAAACACTATGCATGTACGTACGTGGAGTTGATGCTGCTGAAGAGTTTTTGTCGACCTAACTCCTCCGTTTTCCCGTCTATTTTGTCAAATTTTGATATTATTTCAGTATGAGCATGGATCTGAGATAATCATTATGCCTCAATCGTGTGTAGTTGGGGGTTGCAAGAGGAACAGCGACAAAAACCCTGACCCAACCTTACTGCGATTCCCAGTGCTGAATGGAGCTCAAAGGCGACAGTGGGTCCGCTTTGTAGACAATACAATATCTCCTTTTGGGCTGTCGAAATGGTCGAAAATATTTGCAGAACATTTCGCCAAAGACTGTATAGATGATAGTGTTAGTATGAAAACTCAGCTGGGTTTGAAGGCACAATTCCGTTTAAAGGATGGAGCCATTCCAACTCTAAAAGCACCGAGCATTCCAATCGTGTCCCGGACTCACGCGCACCAGCGCGACGATGTTAACTGCGGTTGCCGTCTCGAGCAGCCAGAGAGCCCCGGTCGTCTCCCTGTCCACGCTCGCTTGACTCAACATGCATTGTACACGCACGGTACCGCATGTATACCCTGCCGGATATGAGGCAGCTTTTTTCACTCCGTTTTTTTTGTAGGATCCTACACTTCCTACAGTCCTACACCATTGAAATGTGCACAAAGTAAAAAGCAAAGACGGATACAGTGAACCAGTTTTGTGTAGGACTGTAGGAAGTTGTAGGACCTGCAGATGATGCATGGTGAAAAAAGCTGCCCCGTATCGTGCTGCATATGACCGCATGCGCTGCATGCGATTGAGTCTGGTACCTTATAACAGAAATTGTGTGTATAGTTCTGAGAAGGTGCGGGTCCTTATAAGGGCTGCATAATCAAAGTCGCCAGACTAGAGTATAGCATCAGCTCACACACAACTCACCGCGCAGGTCCCAATAAAAGCCGACTGCAAACAAAGGAAAGTATGACTCATAACTAGCTTTTCAGCAAGAACAAGCCTACAACCCCAATTCTTAATGTGTCTCACAAAGATGTCAACACTTTAAAATATGTTTATCGTAGTGTTACTCCTGAATCATGAGCAAAAAGCACAGCAAGTAATACTAGCCTTAGACAAAAAAATACGTACAGACTACGTAAAACATTGTCGTATAATACAGTGACGTCATATGTTTCTACACGTGTACGTCAATACTCGCGCGATACGGCACGCAGTTGACCTCGGCCTTTTCTGAATCGAGTCAAAGTGGCTCAGAAAGAAAAGGCTCAAAAACATTTATTTTTATTTTTCAGAATCATGAAACTTGTTACATTAGTTTTGGGGAGGCATAAACTATCAGATAAGTCAAAAATGTCACAAAAAAAATTGGCGTTTTAGTTCCTCTTTAACTTTTTGGCAAGGACCCTCATTGGTTACGGTTCAACGGGGACCTTTCTCATCTGGGGACCCTATCATGTCCTCTATTGTTTAAGGTCCCCAGTTGAATGCAAAAACACCCCCCCCCCCCCCCACACACACACACAGTCATGTAAACGGGTGCAATCGTGGACGTCCCATTGTTCCTCTTTTGTTTATACTCTAACTTTTTCGGAAGACCTCCCATTGGTTTTGTACACGATTTTCAATCGTGGACGTTCGGTCAAACGTGGACCCCTTTGTCTACGCCCGAATTCTTTTGTCTGAGGTCCACGATTGCCGGCATATACAAACTCACCCAGACACACACACACAAACAAACAAACAAACAAATCCTGCATAAGGGTCTGCATTTTCGATCTTTTTGGAATGTGGTTTGTTCAATTATCGAAAACACCAACCAGCGAGTTCACGAAAATCATTCAAAATGACACAGAGTTATGTCTGCATGAGCTAATTTTTATTGCTATAGTAAAGTAGTCAACCGGCGTATGTCAAGCAGCTAGTCAACTGACTAAAGACGAACCTAACCAAACTTTAATGAACAGGACGAATGCCGCCATGATAGGGGGCCTCCCACACCCGCACATATCAGTCAACGAAGCCTGTGTGGACAAAATGATTGTATGTGGAAAGTCCCATGGCCGCATACGGTAACAATGGTCGAATTTATCTATAACTTAATCAATTCAAAACTTGTTCAGTTTTATACATATACACACATACAACACACTTTGTAATAAAATTGAGAAGATGTGGTGATGTGTATGAAGAGCTAGATTGCACTGAGTACAGACACATTAACTAGAAACGGTAAACATGTAGTGTTTTAGACAATTGAACCAATAATGATGGCTCGGGATATCTGCAAAATAAGTATTGTGAAAAGATGATCTCTTCCGAACGAGGAGAGACAATGCAACAAAAAATACAAATCGCGAAAAGAAAACGATTGATGGATGAAATTGACACTAACTCATTCCACTGAAGTGTCGAATTAATTATCTTGAAAGCAGCACATGTGGGAAATTGTGAAAGTAATTGGTATTCCAACAAAATTTACCAATAAAGATAAAAGTGATGAAAAATACAAATCCTTGCATTGATTAAGGAATTCATCTCCAGGAGAATAAACGCTTTTTATACACTATTGGGTGTTTGGGCGGATATTCGCAAAGTATACACTGTAAGGTTGGTTGTTATTATTTTTCTAGATATATTAATGAAACGGTCGTAGGAACACAATTGGGCTGGATGAGAGTCGGGATGGGTAAAAAACTGTCTTAGTGTTCCCTGGGGTTCTATTTTCCAATTTGAAGACATCCGGCTTGTCATTTCCTGTTTCAGTTTATCGATCCCCACATCAGATTAAAAAAAGAACTGCAAAAAATTCCAAACTACATTCTGGTAGGGGTAGCCTACCAGATTTCCTCTTGCGAAAGGATATTTTTGTTTAGAGTCAAGGGGTTTCTGGTCATGTTTGTCTGAAGCAAAATTAAAGGTTTGCCCGTCCTCGTAAATGTAAAACTAAAGTCCGTTGCTTATGGCCCTCACATTACAGCCCATCTTGTTCCTACGGCCACGCTTCGCGGCATCTCACTCAATCGTCTTCCTCTTCCTCTTCCTCTTCCTCTTCTTCTTCCTCCTCGAAGTCAGAAGAGAACGATAATGTCCCCTGTGCGGATGGTTCGTTTTCAGAATCAAACTCGGACTCGAACACGGACACGAAAACCGAAGAAAAAGGACCCCCCTGCGCCGCGGGGCTCCCACCCTCCATATCTGATGATTCTTCGTTGTCGCTCTCCGAATCCTCGTTTTCGCTCTCCGCATCATCGCTTTCGCCCTCGGATGCGCCCGCTTGGACAGCGGGCCCCTCGGACTCGGCGGGCTCGACGGATTCCGACGGCTCGACGGATTCCGACGGCTCGACGGATTCCGACGGCTCCGACTCCGATGGTTCGGACTCAGTCTCCTCACCACTTTCGGATGAGTCGCTGCCCTGCCCGACAGAGCCTCCACTGCTGCCGTCGGTGCCGCTGCCGGCACTGCCAGCACTCGAACCCGGAAGGTCCGGGAAGAATTGCTCGGCAGGAGCATTCAGGAGAGCCGGGCCACCCCCGCCGGTTTGGCCTTGATTTTCCCCTTGCTCGCTGCCATCCTGATCTGCAGCCTCTCCCTCTGCACCGTCCTGTTGCTCTGCAGCTTCTCCATCCTCACTGTCCTGTTGCTCTGCAGCATCTCCATCCGCACCGTCCTGTTGCTCTGCAGCTTCTCCATCCTCACTGTCCTGTTGCTCTGCAGCATCTCCATCCTCACCGTCCTGTTGCTCTGCAGCATCTCCATCCGCACCGTCCTGTTGCTCTGCAGCTTCTCCATCCGCACCGTCCTGTTGCTCTGCAGCATCTCCATCCGCACCGTCCTGTTGCTCTGCAGCTTCTCCATCCGTACCGTCCTGTTGCTCTGCAGCTTCTCCATCCGTACCGTCCTGTTGCTCTGCAGCATCTCCATCCGCACCGTCCTGTTGCTCTGCAGCATCTCCGTCTTGGCCGTCCTGTTGATCCGCAGCCTCTCCGTCTTCGCCGTCCTGTTGATCCGCAGCCTCTCCGTCCTGACCACCTTCCTGCCCACCGATGTTGAAAAAGCCGTTGCCAGTCCCAGTCGCCCCGCCGGTGCCCAGCTGGCCACCCTGTTGGGGGTTGGCGTCTGATCCATCTTGCCCCTCTTGTTGCTCGTTCTCGGTATCCACTTCTTCCCCGCTCTCGACATTACCACCTCCCCCAGTATCCTGATTCACCGGGACAACCCGACGACACGGCCATGGTGATTCCACGTACAGATTCTGGAACCTATTTGGGAACCTACACCTCTTCAAATCGACTATACAGCCTGAGGCGTATTTTTGGCCGTCACTGCCGCAGACAGGTTTACGGGGGACGTTTCTGCAATTCCGCGGGCAGCTTCCCAGGTGTGCTGGATCTAAGGGACAGAGAGATCGGAGTGTTTCGTTTACTTTTAAACTATGGGGAGTACTGACACACCTTCTGGTGGATGGCATTTCCTTTTCGCGATGATGCATCTCTACAACCTCTACAAAGCTTCTTAGGCGCCCTCTATACAGACTCAAGTACAAGTTGCTTTCATTGTTTCATGTCAGTCATTTGTTATGGTTCTACAGGAAAATAAACCATAAACCTTGAAATATTTTACGAAATACAAACTCAGATGTATAGGGCAGTCTCCCTTTTTCGTTTCGGAGAAAATGAAAAATGATGACCTTTCTTCTTGGAAATTGGGGGTGGGATGGAGTGGGGTGCATGCGTGCCCCGTGTCCCCCCCCCCCCCCCCCCCCCCCCAAGAGATTATTAAATCAACGTTTAAAATGCTGATTCAACAATTTCAAGGAAAAGTTTGGGGAAATGTTGAATTAACACTTAATTGGTGAATTTGGATTTAACATTGTAAGTGTTGGATTCAACACTTCAGCTTTTAGCGTGTACATAATGCTTGAACACTGAAGACTTCGTACAACAGTTATAATCACTAACAGTTTCAATACCGTACAACAACAACATTTTGCGTTTTATGTTTTAAATATGCTTATTTTTTCATGGAATCTCCCTGGCTAAAACAGTGGAGGATAATATATTCCCAATGCATCCCCAATTTGAGTGCTCGCGCTATATCTTTTGAAGCCCTTGGGACTGTACCTTGGACGGGGGCTCGGCATCGCCCTCTGTTGGCTGGTGTGATCTTGCTGCCTGGATTCTCACACGCAGCGAGTTGCAGCCTGCAGCCATTGGCGTAGGTCGTGCCGTCTGATCCACACATTCTACCCTCGTAGTCCATATTGTTCAAACATCGGCGATACATCGGCTTGCATCGTTTTGTGGGGGCTGTGCGAATCAAGTGGAATAGTCGCAGTAATTAGAAGAAACGACAGAGTACAAAGAAAAGAAACTTGTAAATCAGTGTAGATGTGAAAGAAATACTAAAGCATAATGTCACGTTAAAGTTTTAAGTTAACGGATTCGGAGATTATCGTTATATGATTCCCGCAATTTACAATAATTTCCAGTTTTCTTTAATTGTTGACTCATACCACACTGTTAAAACGCTGTCTGAAAAGTGGTTTAAACAAGTTAAACAACCAGGTTGTTCATGTGCCCTGCTTCAACATCTTTATTGGTTGTTTAAGCAGGGCACATGAACAACCCGGGTTGTTTAAAAAGTTTAAACAGCGTTTTAACAGTGCAGACAATAGGCAAAGAAATATATATATTGGAGACATACGTAAACCAATAAATTTGACTATTCATCAACGGCAAATTAAGGATGTGTTAACCCCACCTCCCTGAAAAAGAAAAGAAAAAAAAAAATACAAAAAAGCAGAGCAAAATTCCATGCTGTAGCTCGATACCTTTATTGATTCTGCAGGTTTTTGTAAGAATACAGAAATGGACCGATTCTCTAAAACCTCTATGTTTTGCGCACGGCAGTTTACTTCCGCCTCACTGATGGCTTATCCTGGCGTCAGCTTAATTAGTGAACTTAACAGTGGCATATCCAGCGGGGGCAGGGGAGCAACTTGCCCCCCCCCCCCCCCCGGCGGCATTTGAGGCGTCATAAAAAACAAAAAGAAATAGTGTTTTTAAGACGATTTTAAGACGATTCATACGTTGTTTGCCCTCCCTGGCACAAAAAGCTATTGGCCGTTATTTAGTGCCAATTCATGCCATTACATTATACATTGGACTCCCGGTTCCTTACCTGATTCTGCAACGGCCGCCAAAGTGATGGCAATCGCCAGCAAAGGCACCAAGAACTTCATCTGTGAGAGGAAGAAAAAGATGAGAACGAATTAGCCTGTTGGAAGGAAAACTGTAGTCACTATTTTTATCTGCATAATGACGAATAAGAGCCAAACAAGGGGAAAGTGAAACCGAAACGAGAACGTTAGAATTAGAACAAGTACATAACAGGCCCTCGGAGTTTGTTACAGAAAAGAAATTAATTGAAAGAAAATGGTGCAAACAAGAGCTGGAATTAAGGATATTCTGACTTGTCCACAAGTCAAAGGGAAATTGTACAAACTGAAATGTAACCGTAACGTCACATTCAATTGAGATAAAAGAAATGGGTACCGTAACTAATCAAATTGACCAAAAGTAAACACAGATCCTCACTAAGCATGGCAATTTACAAAGTATATTTCACTAATAATAAATTAGAGAAAAACGAAGTAATGAACGAAACTGAATAAGTGCACATTGGTGCCAACATGAAGGACAAGTGGGACTTGAATGTTTGCATGGTGGATATGAACAAAGAAGGTTTGCAGTATCACCATGCGAAATTGATCTCTTTTGAGTTGTGTGGTTCTGAGAAGAACCGGTTGGTTTTAACTCGACGTTTCGAACAGTATGCTCTGTTCGTCATCAGCAGTCTCCTGATGACATACAGAGCATACTGTTCGAAACGTCGAGTTAAAACCAACCGGTTCTTCTCAGAACCATACAACTCAAAAGAGATCAATATCACGAGGTGATACCGCAAACCTTCTATACATTTACCGGTACTATGAAGGACAATGTGAAGCGAGGCTTTTTTTTCCTTTCCATGATAACAATTCACGAAACAGCTAACAAAACTTATAATACAGTTCGTATAGATAATTGAAACTGGGTATATACATTATCTAAAACTAAAAGTCAATAAAATGCTTGCTTGCACGTATGTTTTGATGTTGCACATTTTCCAATTCTTTAGTAATGAGGCAACAGACAAAAAAGGAAAACAAAATGATAACGAGAGGAACAAAAACAAATGGAACGAAACGCAAAACAAGCGACTGCGAAAGCCTTGAACAAGAACACAAACGCGAGCAAGAGCCAATTGAGCAAGAAAATCGTGGTTAAAAAACAAACAAAGGGAAGAAATGAAGAACAGCACAGTGAAGAACAAGAATTGTAAAAGGAGACCATTAGCAGGATTAACACTAACAAGAACAGGAACAAGAATCCACAAAAGCACTATATAGAGCGAGAACAAAATTTAACAAAAGCAAAGTCTTGAACAAAAAGGAGAACAAAAACCACAGCGACCAAAACAAAAGCTAATACGGAGAACAAAACGCGACTTAATACAAGAAGAATAGACATATAAACATAATTCAAATAAACATAATTCCAAATCCAGACTGCGATCAAAAGCACAAACAAGATCATAATTACAACACAGCACAAAACAGGCGAACAAGAAACAACAGAAATTCAGGGTCTAGATCAGTGGGGAAAAAAAGATAGGGGGAAAATTACACGTCGCAGAATACACAGGACAGAACACCACAAAAATGAATAGCCAATCCGTGTTTTCAGAATAATGTACATCTTGAAAATCGTCACAAAGACTGGATGTGAAACGGTACCTACCTTCTTTCAAATATTTCTGCGTGTAAAGTTCTGGATTCCGAAACTCGGACAGTGCGAAGCTCTCCAAGCTGTGTTATAAACTCACCGAGTTTATGGTGCTTTTATATGCATTCTGCCCCTGTAATTGATGAGTAATACCACGGTACGCTCAGAGGCCCTCCTACATTGCCATATATGAAGACACTTTTTACTTGTTTGGTGAGTCACTACACCCAAAGGTCCCCTGGCCTTTGAAGACCGTAATATTGGGACTGCATATGCATAAGGGGGAAATGTCAATCATAGGAACGGGAAATGTTGAGAACCGAAAGTAGCCTTTGAGGGATTGGTCATTAAAAAGGAAAGAGAAATGAATGGACACAATGGAATGTCCGGTATTGACAACATCATTTGAAGAAAACAAACGGGTATAACAGGCGCGGATGGGGGGGGGGGGGGGGGGGGGGGGGGGGGGGCGGGGCGGGGCGGGGGCGGGGCGGGGCGGGGCGGGGGGCGGTTTGGGGGTCGAAACCCCTCCCTGTTCGTCGCCATTTTTTATTTGTTTTATTTGTTTATTTTTGTTGCAAACTAGAAACCCTACATGTCCTATTTTTCCTATGGGTAAGAACAAAACAAAGAGGTTAAATGGCGCCACTAATGGTAAGAAGGTGTGTCAACCCCCCCCCCCCCCCCCCCCACCTCTCCGCTTGTAAAATAAAATTCGCAGACGGAACAATTTCAGAATCACCTTTCTGGGCAAATATCAGAACCCCCCCCCCCCCCACCCCCCTCCAAAAAATCTTGGATCCGCCCCTGGGTAATATAGAGAAGATAGACGTACCGGTGTCAGGTAAAAGTACTGCTAAGTACTGCTCAGAACGAAAACAAATTAGACCTAATATAAAAGAAACAAACAAACAAACAAACAAATAATCGATAAAACATTTAAAAACATAAACACAATGGGAACCAGTTCGCTGTTTATGGAGGCATCAGAGCAACGGCGACAGAACACTTTTGAAAGTGGGGGCGGGGGGGGGGGGGGGGGAAGGCTGCCGGCTGCTGTCATTTTCTATGTTTTTCTATATTCGGAACTGCCAAAAGTGGAAAAAGTGGGGGGGGGGGGAGGGGGGTGCCCCCTCGCCCCCCCCCCCCCCCCCCCCGTTCTTCCGCTGTTGCATCAGAGATAATAAAAGACCCACATTCAGAGGTAGCAACTTCTAAAAGCAAACAAAACCAAAGAAATGGTCACATGATCCGTCGGGGTGGCATCCATTCGAAATCCCGGGTGTCGGTGTTAAAAGGAATGGAGGTCTGGTAACTGGAAGTGTATTTTCTCAATAAACGCCCCCTTTCTTCAAATTTCGACATTTTGTTTCCCCTTTAAAACATGGAACATTTGAAACGTGAAACTTGTCACTTGTCACGGATGACGCCATTTGGCGCAACAAAAAAACAGTGCCACCAGGCCGGATGACGCCATTGGCCGCTGTTTGTGCAGTTTCAATCCATTGTTGGATTATTGTGTATATGTTACGCTTGACTGCACAAACACATTGTAGCGGTTCGCTTGGCTGCCAGAGCCGCCGCAGCACCCCGACGTCTCCCGTAAAATACCGTACTCATGGGGTTAAGACACTGTTCAACCTAAACAAATTGGTGTCCCCTAATATAGCCCCCCCCCCCCCGCCCCCCCCCCCCCCCCCCGGGCACCGCTAAATTTACCAATGACGGCAGAGCAATATACGGGCACTGTTAGTTTCTCAATACTTTTTAACACATCAACAAAAGTAAAATGAATCTTTATATTTCCTAAGATGTACACAGGATTTTATTAACCTTGGTGGACATCATCAACCTTGGTGGAAATCATGAGTGGGACCCATGGAACAAATGCTAAAACTGACAAGCTCATACCTACTGATATGCATGAATAAGCAAGTGCAAAGGAGATATTGACATACTTTAAAAATTGCAGAATGTTTTCAACAGGACAAATTTTATTTAGCCTGAGCTAGGACACAAACTCTACAGAAATTGATTCAATCTGACGTTCTTCTTCTGAACGCAAGATTGACTGCAAGGCGATCATCCGCTGGGGTTGTGACTTTGGGTCGGCCGGTTCTTGGCAAATCTTGGACTGCTCCGGTTAAGTCGAACTTATCACGCAATTATTTTCTGATTACATTTGGACTTACTCTCATTCTACGGGCAACTTGATTTACTGTCGTATGAGCCTCCAGGAGGCCAATTGCAATTGCCCTCTCTTGGGTCGACAGGCGAGGCATTCTTTTGCTAAACACGGAGCTGGAACTTTCCTTTGGCACTGATAAAGTCAAACTGACTGTTGAATTATGCCTGCACTATAGACACATTCTTCAATTTTTGAAGTATGTAAATTTCACCTTTACACTCTGCTCATTCATGCATTAACAGTAGGTATGGGCTAGTCAGTTTCAATATTTTGTCCATC